>CM064512.1:57142197-57288275 GCA_032716605.1 Paralithodes platypus | reverse complement strand
TCTGAACGCTGTGCGTCCGACGCATGTCAACAAAAGCCGATCGTTACGTCACCGCACCTCCGGAAAACAAGAAAGAGAAGTCTGGTTTGTTATTGTCTGTCTGTATGTCGTTGTTTCAGTAGTGAAAAGAGCTTCGTCATATTGCTAACATCGCCTGCAAGTGCTCTCCACTGAAATCGTCATCACAAGCTGAAACCAGTTGACATAGAGAGATATACTCAAACGCCAGTCTACAGATTGGAAATCGCACTACATTTATAGATGCAGTGGGAAATTTCTAGCAGTTAACTAAACTAAAACAAAACTACGCGTAGCCTAGGCCTAGACGTTTTTCGGCCAGATCGCCCGGGTAGCCCACCCTGTCATTTTGAGAGCTCTGCCCGGGCCAGGAGGGATAAAGAGTATTTTGTATCTGTGTATTATTATAATAGTGTTTGTATGTGTTATCAGTCTTAGGGTGGGGAGGATATAATTCGTGTGTATGTCTGTATCTACGTGTTGTATGATAACTAGGTTTGTACTTTATTCCTATCCAGTTCAGATTTCTGAAACAATATAGTATATTAGGGTCTATGTAAAGGATCCTCATCTTATTCCACTTTACCATTTATGTGTGGTTGTTCCCGCTATCTTCGCAGTGACAAACATTCTCAACGGTGTTCTGTTATGTTTTCTCTTTTCTGTAAAAGAGTTCTCTAATTCTCTCTTGGCCCTAAACTACTTATATATCTGTATCGGTGTATTCCAATAGTATCTCGTCTATCTACACTGGAGTATCTATGAAATATAATGGCAATAAATTGCTTATTTTGGGCTAAGTGCTGGGCCTACACCTATACGTTTATGGTGGGAAACCTATTGGTGGTGTGGAGATAACTCGACCCGGAGATGTAACATTTGTTGTTTTATGTGTTTATTTTGTTATTGTTTTTTTTGTTTTTTGGTCTTTACCTTAAGTCAGAACACAATCCTAAATTATAGGCTGAGCTGGGGCTGCTACCACCTCTTAGTGCACACCAACACACAACTACCACACACACACAACCACACACACACACACACACAACACACACACACACACACACACACAACCACACACACACCACAACACACACACACACACACACACCACACCACAAAACACCACACACACACACACAACACACATCTCCACACTCACCACCACCACCACACCACTCCACATCTCCACACTTCACACACCACACACAACATGACTGTAACATAAATTACACCACCCCACACATCACATCACCACCTCTCTTACTCAGGTGCTTGGGGCTGAATATGAAAACCCGTCTTCATTCTGAAAATATCTTGTCCACCAGAATAGCAGACAAAGGAATATATCCCAAAGACGGAATCATAATTATCCATCAGTTGATAAGGGCATTGTTTACATTTTAGTTAGAGTGCTCGATCATTAACAATATTTGTATGTTTGTTAAATACAATAACAGTGTATGTGTGGGGATGTAGTGGTGGTATGTAACTGTTAACTTTGTGTACACTAAACCCAAATATATAATAAACCATCAACCCTTTCAACTGTACCCCCTACATCAAATAGTATTACATTACTAAATAATATTAGTTGGATGCGCTCACTATATTAATTTGATAATTGGTGACGGTTAATGTGTGGTGTGTTTTAGGATATTGGTGTTCTCTATTAAGTGTTCTGTCGAAGTATATTTAGATACGCCAGAGTAGTAGTGGAAGTACGGTCTTCCTAGTGTGTGTGTGTGTGTGTGTGTGTGTGTGTGTGTGATGTGTGTAGGTGTGTGTGTGGGTGAGAGAGAGACTGTATATGACTGACTACTTACACAATTTTTTCATAAAGTTAATATAATTACCAAGTGGTAGCCAGAATAATAGGCATATACTGAAAGAATTATGCAAGGTTCTCGAATATTATTTTGTTTGTCTTTTATTGGTCCTATAGTTTCCCTCTTCTCTGTGTCTGTTTTGGCTGTGCCAACTCTTCCAAACAATTTGTGTAGACCAGTTCCACAAGTGTTGTTGTGTTATTGTGTTAAGGGAATAGGTAAATAATATTAAGTGGAATATAACCTCAAATTATAGACTTAGAGAGGTTCTTTCTAAGCTGAAAATAGCTGCCCACTGGTTGCTATAGTAATTCATTCTACCTTAAAATCCAACTGTAACAGAAAGTTAATAATATTATTATTATACGCTATCGATAAACACATAGTGAAGCGAAACATATAAATAGTTAAGTCAACCTTATTCAGCAGTTAGTTGTAGAACGTGAATAATTAAATTGATCAAGCAAATAATATAAATGCACATATATCAAAGATGAAGTTTATTGGAGCGAAGGATATACTATAACCTCAACACATATTGGAGTGAAGGATATACTATAACCTCAACACATATTGGAGTGAAGGATATACTATAACCTCAACACATATTGGAGTGAAGGATATACTATAACCTCAACACATATTGGAGTGAAGGATATACTATAACCTCAACACATATTGGAGTGAAGGATATACTATAACCTCAACACATATTGGAGTGAAGGATATACTATAACCTCAACACATTTTGGAGTGAAGGATCTACTATAACCTCAACACATATGAGTGAAGGATATACTATAACCTCAACACATATTGGAGTGAAGGATATACTATAACCTCAACACATATTGGAGTGAAGGATATACTATAACCTCAACACATATTGGAGTGAAGGATATACTATAACCTCAACACATATTGGAGTGAAGGATATACTATAACCTCAACACATATTTGGTGTATGGAATGGAAGTGGAAATGTGTGTTTCTTTTAATATGATTTGTCTTAAAACAAGGTTTGTTACGTCATTACTACAAAATGAGTATATATTCGGTCGATGATTCATCATAAGAGTAACTATTCTTGTATTTAATGATAATGAAAACAAAATATTCCTGTACTGAATCTAGCCAATATTTTAGTTTGTGAAACAAGGCAAACTCGCTAAATTATAATGTTATTATTATGTTAAATTATTATATATTAAGTTTAAAATGTTAGAACACGTAAACATATTGGTGTGTGTGTGTGTGTATGGTAATTATAGTTTGAGTGTGTATACGATAATGGGGTGTGTGTGTTTGTGTGTGTGTGAAGTAGCCATTGATTGAGTGTAGCCTACATCAGATAATGATGTATGTGTGTTTGTATGTATAATAGTAGTGAAACATCGTTTGTGTGTGTGTGTGCATGTATGTGTGTGTGTACGTGAATGTGCGTAAGATGGTGTGTATGTATGAGATCAGGGACCTACACATGTGTCACACCCTTGGGATTATAGGGTGAGAGAGGGAGAAAGAGTTACACAGACTTACACAGATAATCAGACCACATAGACCTTGCAGTCCCTACTAGGTGATCCGGTCTAACCTCCGGCTAAAACAAACTGTACCTGAATATAGGATGATATGCAACCTTATGGTCCAGTAAATAGCCCACAAAGACAGTTTTGTTTATATAGGATAGACAGACATTAGTCCGAAATGCAATTTACATTTACATACCTACTGATGTTAAATATAGTCATTTACATTAGTCCAATCTCCGTCAGATTATCGGCCAGTCTCTTCTTAAACGTATCAATTGAATTACTGGAGAGAGACAGAGAGAGAGAGAGAGAGAGAGAGAGAGAGAGAGAGAGAGAGAGAGAGAGAGAGAGAGAGAGAGAGAGAGAGAGAATAGACAGGTAAGACTGACTGGAGAGATGTATATGGATAGATAATGAATGAGTAAGTGAGGGAGACAGATACAGCAACAGACACAACCTCCATACCATCACCACCATCACCACCACCACCACCATCACCACCATGACCATCACCATCACCATCACCACCTCCACCACCACCACCAGACAAGCATACAATCAGACAGACACATCATTCAGTTACATTCCTAATATTAGAAAACAATTATTATTATTATTTATTTTTTTTTTTTTTTTTTTTTAAGAGGCAATGAACGGAGGAAGGAAAAACACAGATAAAACAAAAAGATCCATGTGCCTAAAGGCATCTTCCATTCATACAATGTTTGTAACAACTGGATTTAAACTGTTGTAGATTGTAAGTTTGTGGAAAGCAACTCGAGGGAAGTGAATTCCAAAGAGTAGTAGTTCTGGGGATAAATGAATTTTGATAAGCAGAAGTTCTGCATTGTGGAGGAGAAAGTGTAAATTCATGGGCGCTCTCAGCTGCCCTAGTTCTACGGGGAAAGATGTGGAGAGGCGGCACAATTGAAGCAAGTTCTTCGGAACAATTGCTGTGAAAATATATGTAGAATAATGCAAGGGATGCAACGTTTCTTCGTATGGATAATGTAGGAAGGTCCTGTGTGATTGCAGGGTTATTGATTAATCTAATAGCTTTATTTTGAATTTTGTCCAACTGCCTCAATGCAACCACTCCACTTCCACTCCACAGAGGTGAACAGTAATCCACCTGAGAACGCACATGACTTTTATATATTACGGCCAACTGCTCGTCAGTGAAGAATTCTCGAACTCTGTACAGGAGTCCCAGTGTTTTAGAGGCATTCTTAGCAATGCTTCTAACATAATGTGTCCAGCTCAATTTAGTAGTTAATGTTACACCGAAAATGTCAATACTAGGGGAAGTGGGAATATTTACATCATTTAAAAAATATATGGGAGTCAGTGAGATTCTGTCGGTTAGAAAATTGAATGTACTTGGTTTTCTGTGCATTAAAGGAAACTAGATTCTTTTGTCCCCATTCATTAATACTAGAAAGGTCCTGGTTCAGAGAAATTGCAGTGTTTATTTTTGAATTTATAAGATCGGGTTGGGTGAAAGAATTGATAAATGTGAAGGAACTGTGGAGTGTTGAGTCATCTGCGTAGGAATGTATTGGATTATGAGTGGTAGATATGAGATCATTGATATGAATGAGGAACAGAGTTGGGGCCAAAACTGATCCCTGGGGAACACCAGCATTTATTGAGTGAAATTGAGAATAAAGGCCATCTACCAATACACGTATTTTTCTGTTATGAAGATAAGAAGAAATTAGTGGAACTAATGATGCAAGGCCGTAGTGTGACATCTTCGACAATAAGGATTGATGCCAGACTCTATCAAATGCCTTTGATATATCCAGTGCTATTGTATGTGTTTCACCATGTTGGTCTGTAGCTTGGTTGATTTGATGCGTAAGAATCAAATACTGAGGTCTTTAACACTCCATGAGCGGCTAGATCGGTAACTTCTACTACCTGCCAAGCGGGTGGTTTTACCCTAAACGAGCTTATTTCCGTGCTCTTTTTCATGCATAAACAAGAGCCAGATCGTAATACAAGTATGTATCCATGAAAGGGCGATAATTGAGCTTTCCAATGACACCAGAACCATCCTTCTACGATCACGGGTTGTCTTGCAACGATCGTGCAACACGAAGGAAAAATCCCTAAAATACGGTAATTTCCTGACATATTTCTCTGTCTAGGGAGGCAGTGCATGTGGATGTGTGTGGAGGTGGGCCCAGTGCCGGCGTGGGAGCCGTGCCGAACGGTCAGAGTCAACCTACGCTCCTCCCACTGCTCGGACTCTCTCTCAGAGCCAATTATGTGCTCAATATTGCTACCGACTTAAGGCGGTCCCCGCCACATTGTCCTTTATTCTCTAGACCGCCTTTAGTCGGGCCCCGCCAATAAGGGGTTAACAGGAGTGAAGCGCAGGGTATTATAGGTAGCGCCAACGAACTGGACAATAATCTTGATCCCTGACCTCTATGTAACTCAAAAGGGCCTAGAACAAACTGGCTGTAAATATCCACACCTATTTCCTGGTGGACTCTTCCCAAATGATAGAAACGTCAACCCGATTGCTTTTATTCATTTCGAGTTATAAGAAGGTAAGGGATCAAGATTAGTGTCAAGTTTGCTGGCGCTACCTATAGTGTCGTTCCTGCGCATCTGTTATTACCTTTAAGGCTAAGTATAATATTATTTTATATTATTAAAGACCTAACTATGTTACTTGCATACATTATGATTAGTATATTCTGCAATATATTGAGTTATTTTCCTCTTTCCTGTTCTAAGACCTGCTCTTCTTCATTTACATATTTACCTTGCTCTGTAAGCCCCCCCCCGCCCCCCCCCCCTCTTTCCCTCTTTTCTCTCTGTAACACAACCACATTCTTAATCCATATATTTAGCTACTATGTTTTTGTGACTGACAGGTCTTAATTTATGTCAACCAATTTTACGCAGTTTTAACATTACTGCAATGTGTCTGAGTGACCTGATCTTAAAATAAAAGCGCATAAATTAGATAAATGACCTCTTTCCATGGATATATCTCTCAAAATAACAAACCTATTATAGCACCTGTCAATAACCTATATAGGTAAGATTATAGGGTGTTTTTAGATATTTCAGTATACCATGAACTAACACACAAATAAATCATATTTTGGCAGATAATAATAATTGTTGTTGACAGGGTAAGCTAACAGTCTTAGCAACTTGCAATCGACTTCTGTTATTATATATTCTATATAACAGGGCCAGAGGTCCTGGAGTGGCGGTGTCTATGCCGTGGGACCACCTCCCGGAACTGCCGACCATGGATGGCAGCCGACCCTCCCGTCCGGGGACAAGATCACCGACAGTGGAGGACAGCAGGCTGCCGGCCGTGGGGAACAGCTTCCGGGAGCCAAACTGCCACAACTATCCCCTGCCCCCTCCTGGGGGCACGCGTCCTTGTAGTGCTGCGGTCGCGCCGGGCAATTCTCACACCTCTCGCACCACACATACACACACAATACACAGTTTTTTCTACACCGAGAAATTACTCTCCGGCTGTCATTTCTCAAAGACTCCTAGCCGGAGACATTGAGAGCAACTCAGGACCCATCTACAAATACACATGTCCAACTTGCTCAAAAACCCATTACTTCGAGCCGCCAAATTAAGGGTTCAGTTCTCTGCACCTCATGTGGGAGCAGGACCCATTTCACCTGCACAACACTTGCCTCCATGAAATACTACACAAACACCTGGACATGTTCCTCATGCCCCTCCATCTCCCAGTCAAATCCCTCCCCTAATGCCCGTCCACCTCTCCTCCCCAAATGGTGGAATAAAGATATTTCAAACTGCCTGCTTGCTAAAAAATTTGCTAATGATAGATTAAAATCCTCACAAAATGACGAAGAACGGGTGAAATTTGTAGAGCTACGACGCAAAGCCAAAAAGTTAATTAAGCAAAGTAAAAAGACCTTAGAGTTACATATTGCGAATCAAAGTAAAACAAACCCGAAAGAATTCTATAGTTATATCAGAAAGAAAAAAGTAGTTACTTTAACTGTTGGACCGTTAGTCGATGAAAAAGGAGAATACACCCAAGACGAAGTACAAATGAGTAATGCCCTCAATACCTTCTTTGCATCAGTTTTTACAACAGAAGACCTCAGTGATATCCCTACACCATCGCCGATTCAGATTGATAATTCAGATGTTCTAAGCAATATCACCGTTACAGAGAGAGAAGTATTGAATTGTTTAGATAAACTCAAGGTAAATAAAACGACAGGACCTGATACAATCTCGCCTAGAGTTCTAAAGGAAGCAAAGAATGAGCTCTCCAAACCACTGACATTACTATTCAATAAATCCTTGCAGTCTGGAACTATGCCTGATCAGTGGAAGCTAGCCAACGTAACACCGATATTCAAAAAAGGCAGCAAATCCCTACCCAGTAACTATCGTCCAATTAGCTTAACCTCAGTTGTATGTAAAATGCTAGAAACGGTCATACGAGACAGACTCGTAAATCACTTAGAGGAAAATAACATACTTAACCCGGCAAGCGCGATAGGTCTCACGGAAGGCTTCCTATAGGGAACGCGATAGGCCTCACGGAAGCAGGATTTTTAAAGGCGTACCAAAACGGCGCCAAGCTGTCTGGGGAGTCACAAATTGCGCCACGTTTAGTGCGACATGGTACCTCTCGATGGCACCCACAACCACCCGCCGCACGCACCCCACACAGTCTACACACGCAGTACGCTCTCAGTCACCATGGAGCCTACACGCTCCCCTGACTCGCTCCCTGTTGACTCGCCCAACCCTGTTGCTGGCGGTGTTAGTGCTCGTGGCAGGACACGAATACGTGCCAGGGACCCCTCCTACGTATATACTTCTGAGGATGATGAGCCAGTGCAGCCAAGAAGACCTACACGTGCTGGGAGAGGTACGACACGTGGTGGGAGAGGCACGACACGTGCACCAAGCACGACGAGTGCGAAGAGGTCATTGTCCTCAGCATTTGCTCTGACAACTGCTACCACAACAACTACTGCCTCTACTGTTGTGGCAACGACGCCCACGGCGCCCACCACCACAGGAAGTACAAGTGGCCGTCCTGGGGATGCAGGAGCATCGGGGGTAGTTGGCAAGAAGGGTAAGGGTAAAGGACACCCTTATCAGTTCAAGAGGAGTAAGGTGACACCTCCCGCCTCTACCACCCCCGCGTTGCCACCACCACCACCACCACCCACCACGGCCGCCCCTGTCTCACTACCCACCACGGCCGCCCCTGCACCACTGCCCACCACGGCCGCCCCTGCACCACCGCCCACGCACGCCCCTGCTCCACCACCCACGCCCACCCATGCCCCTGCTGCTGTTGGAGGGCCTCGTAGAGTTTTGGCAGCCGGTCTAACGCCATCCAAGTTTGACGCCCTCCTCTTCCCTCCTGACTCCTCTGACGATGACGCTGCAGAAGGGGAAGCCTTCGATCCCAGGAACTATGGCTGGGGTGGTGATAGTGGGAGCGAGTCTGAGGAGGATCAAGACCAATATGAGGGAGGTGCAGAGGATTCGGAAGACGACGATTGTACTTCTGCACCGTGACCATGACCAAGACCTGTCTGACGACGAAGGCGCAGACGACGTGGCTGACGGAGGGGCTGATCCTGATCCCCCACGGGCATATAATTTTGCCTGGTCTGAAGGGTCCCATTTCCAACCAGATTTGCACCAGTTCAATGCCAATCTGGCTGGTTCAACAGCAGACTGGCCCTGCAATGACCAGTCCACGGAATCTGATTTCTTCTGTGCATTTTTTGACCAGGAGGTATTATCTCATCTCGTTTCCCAAACCAATGGCTATTTTACCTGGGTGAGGGAAAGAATTGATATGATATCTCCTAGAGCAAGAATTCGTGCATGGGTTGATACGACTGTCCCTGAGCTCCTTGTGTTCTTTGCGTTGTTGCTAATCATGCCTCTCTGCAGGAAGCATGTAATGGAGCATTATTGGAAGCACGACCCAATCATCAACACCCCAATTTTCCGGAAATATATGGCTCGTGATAGATTTTTCTTGCTTCTGCGCGTTTTGCACTTCGCAGACAATAATAATCCAAACCGAGCTGATAGAATATGGAAAGTTCGGGATGTGTTGACCATGTTGTTGCAAAGGTACAGGAAATTCTTCTACCCCTTTGCCAACCTGGTGATTGATGAGTCGCTCGTGCTTTTCAAAGGACGCCTGGTGTTCAAGCAGTACATCCCCTTGAAGAGACACAGGTTCGGGATCAAGATCTTTGTGTTGTGCGATTGTGAAAGTGGAATAGTGCTCGACATGATCGTATACACCGGCACTGATGTAGACATTCCAAAAGTCGGTGGCAACGACCCATTGGGCATGTCAGGGCACATTGTGAAAAAGATGCTGGAGCCCTACCTGAACAAGGGGCACACGTTGTACACCGACAATTGGTATACAAGTCCTGCACTCTGCCAGTTCCTCCATGACCACAAAACGGGGGCATGTGGGACTGTCAGAACTAACAGGAAGTTCATGCCTAAGTTCCAAGGCAATCGCATAGAACTGGACAACCCCTCCCACAGTGACACCGCTTCTGATGACGACTTGGCAGAGGAACAAAGGCGCCGCAGACTGGACAGACCAAGAAGAAAGAAGAAAGAGCACTACAAGCAGCTGGAGAAGTCTGGGAAAGTTCTGGCGGTAAAGTGGCTCGATAAGCGACCAGTTCACCTGCTTTCGACTGTCCATACAGGTGCCCAAGTGGACTCTGGTAAATTCCACTACCGTACCAAGAAGTCTATCCAGAAACCTGATATGGTGGTGGATTACACCAAGTACATGCGCCTTGTGGACAAGTCTGATTGCCAGCTTGCAGGCGTTGAGTGGGTACGAAAAACAGTGAAGTGGTATCACAAGCTTTTCCTTCACTTTGTTGACATCACGATGCTCAACGCTTACAACATGTGGCTTGTAAAAAAAGACATGGCCCCGAACAAAAAACTCAAGTTCAGGGAGTTCATATACAACGTCGCCTACCAACTCCTACAAAAACACCAACCAGTCTCCGGTCACAGGGGTCGCCGTGCAGTCAACCTCCCAGACAGAGTCATTGATGGATATGACAAACACTACCCTATCCACACCGAGCTATCTGGCACCCGGAGGCTGCAAGTACAGTGCCAGGTCTGTGCCCACTCCACCAGAAAGCCACAAAGAAGAAGCCGAGTCACATCAATGTGCAAGGAATGCAACGTTGGGTTGTGTTTGGGCGAGTGCTTCAGGGACTACCACTCACTCAAGTACTACTAGGAGTGGTACCTGTGTCGCCCTATCTCAGCCAAACTCCTGCCCCGCCCACCTACCTCACTACCTACCTCACTACCTACCTGCCCGTAGCTGACCTGCCCGTACCTGACCAACGTGATCTCAAAACACCTGCCTGCCTACCTACTTGCCCGTACCTGACCAACGTGATAATATTATCATAACATGTACAAATTATAGTTGTAGGATAAGTTCATATGTTTTGGTATATACTGTATATATATATATTATATATATATATATATATATATATATATATATATATATATATATATATATACACAGTATATTATTGTATACAGTATACTGTATATATAAGCAATATTTTCATTTATTATTTCAGTTTAATTCATTAGCCAGGCAATATTTTGTTTTATTTATATATATACCTATGTAATATTATACTTATGTACTAACCTTTTGTAACAACCTTTTGTAATAATAAAACAAACTAAAAAACAAACAAAAAAACAAATAAATAAACACAAAAAAACATACTTACGCTCTGCTATTCATCAAAGTTTTCGACTTTATGAATAGCAGGGCGTAAGTATGTAAAAAAAAAAAAATTTCAAGTGATATAAACACTCCAAAAACATCCCCATAACCTCTCTGGTTTCGAACCCACGTCTCTAGGCCTACGTCTCTAGGCCTACATCTCACTCAGTCCATCACTCTAACCACTAGACCATGACTGTTCACACTATACTGACAGCGATTAGTGCGTACGTATTTTCGGGCAGACGAATGCTTGACAAAAAAAAATATATATATACCCTCGATACACTTGTGTATGTCGAAGTATTTAGTATGTATAATACTTTTACATAACCTAACATATTCTATCATTACGAACAAACAGTAAAGAAATTTACAAGTAAATAAATAACCTTTCATCCATGAGTTGCAAGCAAATAGTGCGTAAAAATTGTGTAATGAGATATCGGGTTACTCTAACATACTGCGCCATCCAAGAAGTCTTATCGTTGTTTACAATATAGCAACGACAACACAAAGTGTCTATAAGGTCTAAATTTGTGCATACACCCACGCTAATCTCATCTACTTACTGTAATCTGACCCCTTTTCTCTCCCGCGCCACCCACCTTTCTCAATACACCACTCTTATTTCGCCTATTATTCGTCCGTATGCCTCTCTGCGCTTCATTTATCAGTGTATATTATTCACATGGGCTGCCTTACTCATGAATATGAACAGGTGAAACCATAAAGGTGCTTTTTAGGCGAGATATAGAGCGTTGCTTCTCATCAATCGCACGTTCTTGCCTCCACCCTCTCTCTCTCTCCTCCCGCCTGACTCACTCACACACACTCGCTCGCTCGGGGATGTCGTGCCTATCAGCCCATTTTTTTCAACTTGCAGCCACCGTAACTCCACACCCACATTTTTTTAGGGTGGATATATATATATTGGCGGATGTGGCTGCTTATTTCCAAGACATTGAGGTACTTTTTTTTAAATTCTGTGAGATCGAATATTTTGGCAGAAATGCACAAATAACTACCCTAGCTCCTACTGCTATTTAGCGCTTATCAGGTTAACCCTTATTTAGCGGCGAGCAACATAAGTCGAGTTAAATAAAGCTGGACTATGTGGCGGCGCTCGACATAACTCGAGTGGCAATTTCAGCACGTAATGTGGCTGAGAGAGAGAGACAAGTGGTGGCAGGAGACTAGCGAGCGTATGACTACTCCAGACCACCGCGGCGAACCTACTGACACAAATCTCAGCTCCCTCCTCCCTCTCTCACTCGCTACATACTCAATTATGTACTGAAAGTACCGAATTACCTGCTTTTTGCACTCGCGTTGCACGGTTATTGCAAGAAAACTATCCATCATACAAGGATCGTTATGGTGTCATTCGAAAGCTCTGTTTATGCCCTTTCAGGGATAGGTACTTGTTTTACGTTCTGGGTCTTATTTAGGCATGAAAATGATCACGTAAACAGCCCTATTTTGGCTAAAAACACCCCGCTGTGCGGTACACATAAATAAACCGCATAGGCCGCTCGTAAGGTGTTAAAGATACTCAACACGGCTTTCGTAAAAAACGTTCCTGTTTAACAAACCTCTTAGACTTCTTCCACGATATCCTCAACCTCTACGATGAGAGTAAAGCTGTAGATATTATATACCTTGATTTTCAAAAGGCCTTTGACAAAGTTCCCCACAAACGTTTACTGCTAAAACTAAAAGCGCATGGAATACAAGACGGTGTGTTGAAAGGGATAGAAAATTGGCTCAGCAACAGAAAGCAAAGGGTAGTCATAAACGGTAAGGCATCTAAATGGACCAATGTAAGTAGCGGGGTACCCCAGGGATCGGTACTAGGACCAATTCTCTTTCTAATTTACATCAACGACATAGATGAGGGTCTCACCTGCACAATCTCAAAATTTGCTGACGATACAAAAATTGCAAATAGCGTACTCTCAAAAGAACAAGTTGACGATATGCAACACAATCTAGATAAATTGTCATGTTGGGCCCAAATTTGGCAAATGAGTTTCAATGCGGATAAATGTAAAGTACTACATGTCGGATACCTAAATGAGAAAGCAAACTATTCGATGAATGGCACTCAGCTTAAGAATGTAAACAGAGAAACTGATCTGGGAGTAACAATATCGAGTAACCTAAAACCGAGTCAACAATGTTCAGAAGTTGTTAAGAAGGCAAACAAAATAATTGGCTTTATAGGCAGGTCATTTGAGCATAAATCCAAAGAAGTTATCCTAACCCTTTACAATTCCTTAGTCCGCCCTCTTCTGGAATACTGCGTTCAATCCTGGTGCCCTTATTACCAAAAAGATATAAACAAGCTAGAACGAGTTCAACGTAGAGTTACCAAAATGATACCTAGCCTAAAGAACAAACCATACGAAGAGCGTCTTAGAGAATTAAATCTATTTCCTTTAACCCAGCGCAGATTAAGAGGCGACTTAATTCAAGTGTTCAAAATCATCAAAGGCATCGACAATATGAACTGTAGTAAGTACTTCACTATCGACCAATCTAATTACACGCGGGGAAACGGTTGCAAAATTATTGGTAAATCTTTTAACTCGCACGAATCTAAGAATTTCTTCTTCAATCGAGTTGTCAACTTGTGGAATGGGCTTCCCCGAGACGTTATAGACTGCAGCACTGTTGATTCATTTAAATTCCGCGTAGACAAATATCTCGCATCAAACCCGCGACTGACTGCGTTTGTAAATGAATAACTTTATCCTCCCCTCAGTTACTAACCCATATGTCCCCTACTAACTTCCTAGTCCTGCCACGTTAGTGGCAGGGCAGTAGTTCCCTTTCCAATGTTCCCTTACCCACTCTAAACCACTGTTTGGACACTTGATCCTCAGTGTTTTGGAGGACAAGCAACCTAGAAGGGTCACTAGACCTGTTGTTGCTTGATTTCCTTTGTACTCCTTTGTACTCCTTTGTACTCCCCAGCCCACATAACCTTACCATACCATCCACTACCTCTCCCTCTCCTAAAACCCGTCCACCTCTCGTCCCCAACCCACATAACCTGCCCATAACATCCACTCCCACTCCTAAAACCCGTCCACCTCTCCTCCCCAACCCCCCCAGCCCATCCACACCCCAACCTAATCCATTCCTACCCTCATCTCCTGCACCCCAATCCCCCCCCCCCCCCCCCCCCTCACCCCCTCCCCTCCCCCCCCACCCCCACCCCATCCTCGTGCAGCAGCACCCAACATACACCGCACACACAACATTAACATCCTTCAACTAAACATAGATGGCATCAACACAAAGAAACACGAACTCATACACTTCATCAAACAACACAACATACACATTGCCATCTTACAAGAAACAAAACTCTGTACAACACAAAAACACCTACATTTCACAATTTCACCACCATACGACAAGACCGGGCCGTTGGTATTGGCGGTGGACTCATCACCCTGGTACACAAAGATATAACATATATAGACACCAGTGCACATACCAAATCCCTCCTCCCCCCAACCGATAACACAACAGAAATACAATCAATTAAAATATGAACTGGCAACAGCTCCAACATTACCATCATAAACACATACATCCCTCCCCAAACATCCCCTACAGTACCAAATTATTACAGACCACAAATACAACACATCACAAACACCCCACACATCATCCTGGGTGGTGATTTCAATGCAAAGACGTCGGCCTGGTTTGTCGACAACCCCGACACAGACAGAGGGCTGGTCCTACAACACCAAAGAGACAACCTATATATCCTCAATAACATTCATCAGCATACCCATACTCCCCACCAAGCCCTCTACACCCCATCATCTCCTGATATCACCTTTTGCTCCCCCGAACTTGCCCCCACAACATCCTGGAGGGTGGTCAGAACCTTAGGCTCAGACCACCTCCCGATCATTATCACCACCAAAACAAGACTCACTCCAGCTAGCCACAGACACACTTACACTAACTATAAAAGAGCTAACTGGGAAGCTTTCACAAATGAGACAGAACAACACTCTGAAACCTTAAACAGTACACCCATCACTAACATCAACAATGCTGTACACACATTCAACACGACTATCCAAAACGCCGACAAGAAACACATTCCAAAAGGTAACATAAAAAAACACAACCCCAAGTTCTCACCAGAAATTCAAAACCTCATCATACAACGCGACACACTGAAACACTCCCCACCAGCACCCCACACACAAGACATCAATCAACAAATTCAAGCACTCAACATCCAGATTAACAACAAAATACAAGAACAACAAACACTAAATTGGAATAACTTCCTACAAACACTCGATCACAAAACAAACTCCAAAAAACTCTACAAAACACTAAACAGCATCACACTTTCCAACAGCAACACAACACAATCACATGCTGCAATCACAACAACAGACTCTACTCCTTCGCGTAAACAACAAGCAAACACTCTCATCAATCACTTCTCTCATGTCAGTCACCTAAAACCCCACAAAGACGACCGACGTGTCATCCGACGCAAAAGACAATTCCCCACAGACCCTGACTATACACCCTTCACCAACAACCAGACAAAGCATATCATCAACAATTTCAAGCTCTCACCCGCCTGTGGCCTAGACAACATAAGCAACATTCACCTCAGACACCTGGGACCACAAGGCATACAAGCACTCACTAACATATCAAACTACAGCTACTCACACAACACAATACCAGACATCTGGAAGCATGGTATCATCATCACATTCCCCAAACCTAACAAAGACCCCACGCTACCCTCCTCACACTGCCCTATCACACTCCTTTGCACCCCCTCCAAAGTCATAGAGCACCTTGTACTACAACTGATGACACCTGACTTACCCCTTTATCCAACACAACACGGCTTCAGGCCATTGCACTCCACAAACACTCTTCTTACAGGCCTAACACAAAGAGCTATTGACGGCATCAACTCAGCTAGACCACCACACAGATCAGTACTTGCCACACTTGACATCAGTAAAGCCTTCGATGCCATCCCCCGCCACAACCTAACACACAAAATCTACAACACAATCATGCACAACAACACAAAAAGATGGCTGGCCAACTTCTTAGCAGGCAGATGTGCACACGTATCTTTTGCCGGTCAGTCATCTAGCATTAGAAATTTCCCAAACGGAGTCCCGCAAGGATCCGTCCTGTCGCCCGCACTCTTCAATCTGTACATGCATGATATAAATACACCAAATTCACCCCAAATAACTATAGCCTCCTACGCAGACGACATAACACTCACAAGCATGCACCAAAACCCAGACACAGCAACAAGACTCCTTCAAGACTATCTCGACACATTACATGAATGGTGCACTACAAACAGACTCAATTTAGCCCCAGCTAAATCCACTGCAACCCTCCTCACAAGCTGGACAGGAGAGCACGATTACGTCCCAGGACTCAACATAAACAACACACCCTTAACACACACACACACACACAAAATCCTAGGAGTAACATATGACACCCAAATGACATTCAAACAGCACACCACAAACACGAAAAAGAAAATGACACCCAGACTTAACGCCCTCAGATCACTTGCCCACACGAAATTTGGACACAACAAAGAAACCACCTCCACAGTCTACAAACAATACATAAGATCAGTTATGGAATACGCAAGCCCGGCCTGGGCTTCTAACCTAGCTGAAACCCATCATAAGACCTTACAGACTATTCAAAATAAAGCCCTTAAAATCATCACAGGATGCACAGCTACTACACCCACAGATCACCTACATCAAGAAACCAAAGTCCTAAAAGTCAAAGATCATCTACTGTAGACATAAGAGGCACTCAATTCCTGGCAGCAGCCTCCACGAATCAACACCACCCACTACACTACATGGCAACACACCCACAGACACCAAGAAATATCAAAACAACACCCAGCACACGCTATCACACACAAATACTGTCTTCTCTCCCTCCCTGCCCACCCCAAACCAACTTCCGGAAGCACATCCATACTCATATCACTCGCCGTTCCATCCACTCACTCATAGACAACACGCAGCTGCAAGCACGACCTCCCGAAATCCATCCTTCTGAATCCTCCCTTCCTCGCGAGGACAGAGTCCACCTGGCCAGGCTGAGATGCGGACACCATCCAGCTCTTCTGAGCTATCAGAAGAGACTGGATGACTCCGTCGTCGACACCTTCCCGGGTTGTAACACAGCACCCCATACCATAAAACACATCATAGAAGACTGCATTTCACACAACCACTTACGCCAACAACACAATTTACACTATTTGAGAGCTCTGTGGGAAAGCCCGACCGTGGCCACGGCCTTCCTTAAGGACTCGGGGCTGTTCGGCCAAGCAGCTTAGGGAATAACAACAACAACAACAGGGCCAGAAATGGTAACCCTACATCTCTCATCACTTAACCCGAACAGCGGCAATGCGGTTTTGCGCTCAAATTTATTCAGTTTGGTGCCAAATCTGGGTGTTGCCACATGTAAAGATGCTATAACTAGCGTCTTTAGACCAGACACTGTGACTATGATCCTATGGAGAAGGAACGAAAGAATATGAAGGGAGAAGGGAGATGGGAAGAGGGAGGAAGAATAGAGAGGAATACATGAGAGAGGGAGATTGGTAGGGAAGATAGGAACAAATAATAGTGTTGTCTTCCAGAAGGTAGAATAAGGTTAAATGAGGATCAGCAAAAAAAGAATAGAGGGTATAACACGCATGCATTCTCTTTCTCACACAGACACACACACACACACACACACACACACACACAGGCCGGCCAAACAAAATCAATACTAGGTCATTGACTACTGTCATATCCTTGTTGACTTCCCAAATGGTAGAAAATCTCTCTCACACAAACACACACAGGCACACAGACACTCAAAGAGAAAGAAAGTGAGAGAGTGAGTATTTTGCCCCCTACCAATCACTTATGACTGTCTTGTTGAGGTCAATGTCTCAGCAGGGAGATGGACTTGTAAAGTCACTATAAACAATAGAGAGTACCCTTCACTAGAGACCCAATAGTGACAGAGATCGGTCAACCTATATATATATATATATATATATATATATATATATATATATATATATATATATATATATATATACTGTATATATATTATTGTGTGTGTGTGTACGGAAGTTGTGTACGTGTGTTTACGCACAATAGTAGTACATAACTACATATATGAAAATTGTGTATGTACAGTATGTGTGCAAGCGTGTGTATGTAGCCTATACAGGGTGTGTATGTAAGGTGGTGTGTATATAGGAGATTAGAGTCCTACACATATGTGACACCCACTGGATTAGAGAGAGAAAGAGAGAATGCGTGTGAGTGTGCAAATATACTACCATTGAGGACAGAGTTATAATTAATAAATGTTGCTGTTTATTCCTTCAAAATATTGAGAGTTTTGCAACAGATAATAATACACAAATACACAAATCAACCCTTCATCATCTCTCAATATTCTAGGTGTATCTTTCTTGGAAAGATCATATTACCACTCTTGCTAAAACAGCTTCCTAAAAGTTAGGTTTGCTCAATCATCTCTGTGGGTTCTTCACCCCCACACAGCTTCTTGCAGTGCATCTCTGTATTGAGTTTTGTTCGCGTGTGTGGGGAGGTTCCACTCATACCGCACTTCTCCACTTCTCGAAAGAGTGGAGTCCAAAGCATTTTGTCTCATCAACTCAATTCCTCTTACTAGTTCCCTACAATCTCTTTCTACATGCAGCAATGTTGCATCTCTTTCACTCTACTATCGCTATAACAACAATCAGTGTTCTTCAGAGGTTTTCAACATAGTCCCACTTTTATACTGTCCAGCTCTCCATCCCCTAGAATTGGCAAATTCTTCAGGCTTTCTTCTACTCAACAAGTTAACTTTGAAACTCTCTCCCTCAATCAATATTTCCCTCATCTTTTGACTTAAACTGCTTTAAACTTTGTTTGTCCAGGCATTTCGACCCCAACGTCCCTTGAATTCGGCCCTATCACTCTTTCGGCTTTGTAGGAGTCGCTTGTTACAGGCAGACTGCCTTTTGTTTCCTTCATACACGTAGAAAAAATAGTACTGCATAGCTTGAAACTCATATTGCACTTTATGTCCATTAACTTTCCCTTAACACTATCTGGTCCCATTGTGTGTAGGTTAGTATGATATTGTGTTGATTATTAAGGATTTCGGTTGCTGTTGCCATTTTCGAGCAATGTATTTTAATTTGTCCTCCAGTCAAACAAATACGCCATTTTAGGATTCCTTCAAACTAAAAAATGCCCACCCAGACCCCCTTCAAATTGAGTAAAGTTGACTACACACTGTTCCAAATAGGTAGGCTACAAATCGTGGCTCCTAACCTATGTAACTCGAAAAGGGCTAGAGCAAATGGTCAGTAAATTTCCAAACCTAGTTGTTTGCGAGTTATATAGGTTAATGTTTGTGAGGTATATAGGTTAATGTTCAAGAGTGTTGGCCTACTTACTTGGAACAGACAATAGCTTCCTTACAAACCCAGCAACCAATCTCTCCTTCACTATCGGGTTGTTGTGATAATTGGCCAATTATTCCCTAACCATGTCCCCTGCAGGCCCCATTGGTGTAATCTGAAGGCAATTAATGGACTCAATCAGTATTTGGACACACACGATTTAATGTCCTCTTTAGTGCACAGGTTGCTCCTTCATTAACCCCTTCAGTACAGTCAAGGTCAGGTGTTCCTGGTACAGTTTAACCTCTTCTGTACCGGCGATATCTTTTTAGTTTTATTCTAACTATATTTAGATGATTCTGTGCAGTTTAAAAATGACCTGTGGTAGTAAAAAGTGAGATAGTTCGAAGCCTGTTAATTAAGGCCCCTTTAAAAATGAATAACATCTTGTATTATTAGCCAGAATAAAGTTACTGTCTACTGAATTGGTTATAATTATCAACACATGATTTTTTAACCTCCTTCCTTCGTCGTCTTCACCTGAAGACATTTGGAATGCACTTAATGTTTGGTTCCTTGTCTTGGTGCCCTATTGTTCTACCTGATGAGAGAGAGAGGGAGAGAGAGAGAGAAAGAGAGAGAGAGTTGGAGGGGTGCGGGAGAGATACCATGTCAAACAAGGGCTTTCCGATGATCTTGCAACCATTCCCTCTACTGTATTTGGAATGATCAAAGGTAACATTTAGGCTAATCTCTCTCTCTCTCTCTCTCCAAATTCTCGCTACCGATGAAGAAGAAGAAAAGGAGGAAGTACGGCATGTGGGGGACTCCATTGCACACGGTCAGCTCAAGGAGTTCTGCGCCTGGTCACCCAGGACCAGAAAACGATTCTGTATCCAAGTGTGGCGGCGTGGACAACATCAGTGCTGCTTTGGACGAGGTGACCAGGCTGGCCCCGACAAATACAACCTACAGTATGTCATACATGTCGGATCAAATGACGTCCAGCGCACACGATCAGAAGAACTCTTGAACAAATACAAGCAGCTTATCAAGACGTACCAGGAAAAATTTAGTAGGATCATCATCTCAGGCATCATTCCCCGGATTAACGCAAAAAAGTCTTTTGGTCCACAGCCACGAATATAAATTTGCAACTCGCCAACATCTGCAGGGAAGAGAACCATCGGTTTCATCAACACTTGGGATAATTTCTACCACGATCAACATTTGTTCTCAAGAGACGGTGTCCACCTAAACCCGGTAGGAGCTGCGCGGTTTGGCCGTCTGCTGAATTATGCTGTAAAGAACCTTCATTAAAAAAACAGGGCCAACAGTCATCAGAATGGGAGGACAACTTAAATCTCAGAAGAAATACAAACCCAAGACAAGCAAAATCATCAAATACATGTGGCGAGCATCAAATGATATCAAGAACCACATCTCTAAAGGTCTTCTACGTGAACGCTCGAAGTATACGCAATAAATTTTCAGAACTAGAGGTACTCGTGTTTACAGAAAATGTTAATGTAATCGGCATAACAGAATCTTGGCTAAATACGGAAGACAGAGACTTTTTAGCAGAGTTTTCACTTCCCAGCTATGTAATGCTTGAGAAAAACAGAGTAAATAAAAATGGAGGCGGCAATATATTTTTTATCAAAGAAAGTCTTAGCCCAATTCTCTTGTCAAAACCTCAAATAGGAAACATTGATTCATCTTACGTGCTAATACAAAATAATAAAGGAATGCAAGGAACAAAAATAATCCTAGCATTAATATACAGGCCCCCAGCCCAATCAGTGCAAACCGACCAAGAAATTTACGAGCAAATTGCAGAAATAAGTAACATACACGATACTATAATTTTTGGCGACTATAATTTACCAGTGACCAAGTGGGGCGGCACTCTTACTTCACACTCCGGACACGATCTGTACAATATCTGTACAAGAAAGCTCCCTTCATCAATTTGTTCTTGACCTTGTACTTGCAACAAAAAATGTATCGATAACGTGACTGATGGTGATGAATTCTGCAATAGTGACCACCGTATGATCACTTTCAGTATACAATTTAATAGCAATAAACTCAATACCAGCAATGAGAAAGTTCCAAATTTCAAGCGAGCAAATTTCCATAAACTCTTTTTTTTTGTTTAAAGAAGCCAATAAACAATAATGAGATAAACCAATCATGGAACATTTTCACAGAAATTTACACGAACGCAGAACGCAGAACGCGAGTGCATACCATAAAAAAACAGAAGATCTGCACATAATAACAAGCCTAATTGGTGTAATTGAGAAATAACTGAATGTCTACTCGCTAAAAAGAATGCTCATGAGAGATTACAAAACTCCGATAACAATGAACATAGACATGCCTTCAGAGACCTACGACGAAAATCCAAAAGGTTAATTAAACAAAGTAAAAACACTTTGGAGTTATATGTTGCAAATCAAAGCAAGACTGACCCAAAATAATTCTACAGTTACATCAGGAAGAAGAAAGTGGTGACTTCAACGATTGGACCCTTGGTAGATGAAAATGGAGATTTTACCAATGAAGATGCCAAAATGAGTAATACTCTCAATAACTTCTTTGCATCAGTCTTTACATCAGAAGACCTAAGTGACATCCCTACAGTACCGCCAGTACAGACAAACAATTTGGAAGTTCCTAGAAAAATCAGCATTACTGGGGCAGAGGTACTGAGATGTTTACATAACCTCAATGAAAGCAAATCACCTAGACCCAATACAATTTCTCCAAGAGTTCTTAAAGAAGCTAAATGCAAGCTCTCCAAACACCTGACACTGATCTTAAATAAATCCTTGGAAACCGGCGAAATACCTGATGAGAGGAAGCTTGCGAACGTAACACCAATTTTAATAATAGGTAGCAAATCTTTGCCTAGCAATTATCGTCCAGTAAGCTTGACTTCAGTAGTATGCAAAATACTAGAAACCATAATAAGAAACAAACTCGTTAATCACTTGGAGGAAAATTATATACTAAAATACACACAACATGGTTTTCGCAAAAAACGTTCCTGCTTAACAAACCTTCTAGACTTCTTCCATGACACCCTAAATCCATATGACGTCAGTAAAGCTGTAGATATTATATACTTAGACTTCCAGAAAGCCTTTGATAAAGTTCCACTCAGACGGTTAGTGATGAAACTGAAAGCATAATTATGGAATACAAGGCGGCGTTCTACGGTGGATAGAAAATTGGCTTATTGTAAGGAAGCAAAGAGTAGTTTTTTTTTTTTTTTTTTTTTTTTTTTTTTTTTTATATTCCAACTTACTTCCTCTCGGGCATAGGCTGAGAGCCTTAACATTCACCGCTTTACAATGAACAGTGAAGCCCGTGAGGTCTTGTTCCAGTCTAGGGAGTGAGACATGTGAAGCACGTAGAGTACAACGAGCACCTGGGTAATGGGTAAGCATCAACGTGGACCAATGAAACTATAGGTAGCGCCAACGAACTGGATAATAATCTTGATCCTTGACCTCTCTGTAACTCAAAAGGGCCTAGAACAAACTGGCTGTAAATATACACACCTTTTTCCTGGCGGACTCTTCCCAAATGATAGAAAGGTCAGCACGATTGTTTTCATTAATTTCGAGTTATAAGAAGTTAAGGGGTCAAGATTATCGTCATGTTCGTTGGTGCTACCTATAGTGGTGTACCTCAAGGATCAGTGCTGGAGCCAATCCTTTTCCTAATTTACATTAACGAAATAGATGAGGGTATCACCTGTACAATCTCAAAGTTTGCAGATGACACAAAACATCGCAAATACCGTACTGACAAATTAACATGTTGAAGATATGCAAAACAATCTAAACATGCTTTCACAATGGGCTAAAATCTGGCAAATGTTCTTCAATGAGGATAAGTGTAAATTGGATTGAGTTCAACGTAGAGTTACCAAGATGATACCCTGTCTTCGGAACAAACCATATGAGGAACGTCATAAATAACTAAATTTATATTTATTAACCAAGCGCAGATTGAGAGGTGACCTTATTCAAGTTTTCAAGATCATTAAAGGCATCGACAACATGAACTGTAATATATAGTTTACGATTGACCGATCAAACTACAAGCGGGGAAATGGCTGAAAAATCATTGGTAAATCATTCAACTCTAACGAATCCAAGAATTTCTTCTTCAATCCAGTCGTCAACTTGTGGAATGGGCTTCCCCGAGATGTCATAGACTGCAACACCTTCAAAGTTCGCCTAGACAAGCACCTTGCCCTGAACCCAAGGTTGACTGTATTTGTAATTGAATAAATATTTTCTTTAGTAGGGTTTGTTCAATAACCTAATAGATCTCAATATAATTTCTCCTGTCATGAACTAAGCCCCAGGGCAGCACTTCCTTCTCACATCTTTCCCACATTATCTCCGAATTACTGTTGCAACTGCAACACTGCTGTTCCAAGTGGAACAGCAGTGTTTTGGAGGGCAAGTAACCTCGAGGGGTCGCATGACTTGTTGCTTGTTTTCCTTTTTACTCCTGTGTATTCTCTCTCTCTCTCTCTCTCTCTCTCTCTCTCTAGTTTACTGTCCTATTCTTCCACTATAAACTGTCCTTGTCTAGTAGTATTAAAGCAAGACAACTTAGTTGGGACCGCAAGGTCTGTGTGGTATGAGTATTTGTGTAACTCTGTGTAACTCATAGTGTTATATACATACTTTACTCTACAGCTTTCACAGTCGGAATCCATATACGTTATTGTTCTTCATTCAAATATATAAAGGTTGGAGGAGAATGTAACCATTTGTCATTGTTTTTTGGCGATCATTAGGCGATTTTATGCAGCTAAAGATGACTATACACTTCCAGAGATGTTTTCTAAGCTGCATAACACCGTCTACTGACTAACAAAATATATATTAGAAGACGTCTTTGTATTGCAAGTGTTTAATGAGGTCTGATACAAAAAGATTTATGTGTGTGTTTGTATGTGTGTGTGTGTGTGTGAGATAGAGAGAGAGAGAGAGTGTGTGAGTGAGAGTGAAAGAGATGAATGGATGCATTGAAATATAAACTTCCCCTGGCAGTGAAATGGTAAAGGTCATTGGTGCACTGAGAGAGAGAGTGTGTGTGTGAGAGTGAGAGTGAAAGAGATGAATGGATGCATTGAAAATGTTTTTTCCCCTGGCAGTGAAATGTATAAAGTCATTCGTGCACTGAGAATGAGAGATAGAAAGAGAGAGAGAGAGAGGGGGGGGGGGAGGGGAGGGGGTAATGATCATATCCAGTAATATTGCCTTGAACAAAAAACAAGGTCATTTATTCTTTGCCTTATCATATAATATATAAACATTTGTAATATAACAGACTTAATTTTGTTTTGTCTGCATTACGTACAGTCACGGTCAAAAGTCGTGTTCTGCCTCTATTATTATTTTCATCTCTGATTATTTCTATAGTTATAAGTATCTATCTATTGTATCTATTGTATAGTTTGCCACCTGAAATTGGCATGATGAGCGCGCCACCCTTAGGTATTTTACATAAGGTTTATTCCCCTAGACAGGTTGCCAATCAAGGCTGATGAGTTCCATCCACCCAGATTTGTTTCAGATTCTCTCCCCTAGATGGGACTAAGTCCCATCTTAACGAGTCCCATCCCCCTGCAATAAATAATGTTAACAAACTTAAACTTAGCCTTTATGTTCAGTGTCGTTCAAGAGTATATTTGTATTATAACATTAGTGGAATATTCATTTGAAATTATAAATATGTGACATGGTTTCAGTCTGTCAGTACTGTAAATGCATAAACACTTTTTTTTCTTCCACACACACACACACACACACACTCACAAACACACACATACACACACTCACAAAACACACAAACAAATAGTTTAATGCTCTGTAAATGCTACGCTCGTAAGCATTATACAGTACACATAATATGCAACACTTAGTATAAACAGCTTAACACGCATAATATTTGTCTATACATACATGTGTTATTACTCTCAGGCGGGACGCAAACCCCGGACAATCAGGATTTACAACTTTTAGTAGCTCACGTGTATTTGTGATATATACTTAATTTAATATCTATATATCTGTCTACCTATCTATCTATCCATCAATCTATCTATACAGTATATACTTTGCTCTTGCTCGTGTATATGCTTGCATAACATTTACATTCTACATATAATTTATTTTATTTTTAGCATCTGTGTGCGAGTGTATTTTTGCAAGGAAATGGACTTCAATGGTTTATGGTCGTACGGTACTCTATCTTGTGGTTGTAGTCTAACCTGCTTCAATGTTTACAGGGGCAATGATTTATCAAGTCATTCTCCTTTGAATCTGTTTTGTATTCCTATGTCACTGTAGCAAGCAAGTGGTAAAGTGAAAGAGATGTTACTTAGCTGGAAAAGAATCACACTTGTATAGGTATGCAGTTTGTTTGGACAAATAATAGTTATATTAACAGTCATAAGCTCTGTGATCTACCAGAGGTCTTGGGTGGTGGCACTCATCCTGTTACAATGTATGTTGTCCTTGAATAACATAGTTGGAAGGCAGTTGGTGGACGATGTGCTTCCGTGTCAGTGGTGATATGAAGCGACATTCTCGGCTGCCTGCAGCTTAAGTTGTGGAGTCTGGTAGAGTGATCGTTTTAAGCATGCTTTGCAGTTCATTATTTGTAAGTTAAATGAGTGGTGTCTGTTTTAAACTAAACGGTGCTTTATGTAAATACAGCCAGTTCTAACAGTAGATTGCAGCTCATCCATTGTAAACATAAGAAGAGTGTGGCTGCAGTAATGGTGAAGCCAGCAACAACTAATGTATCCGGAATGTCAGGTGGGCTCATTCATCTTACAATTCATGTTATTATTATTCATATTTTTGGTGTCTACTCCTTCTTGTTCTCAATCTTTTTCCACTTCCTTGATTTAACCTTCTTCCACTTATTCTCCTTATTTTTTCCATTCTTCATAACACGTATTGCAAAATTAAATTGCTAAAGGGGAAAACTAATTTATTGTTTAATATTTGAACTACAAACAATTATTTATACTCTCGTATGAATAGATCTCGAGTGCTGGAGAATTAGTTTTATACACACAAAATTCCTGAAACAGTTATTTTTATCATAATTATAAACCCAGCATTGTTTACACTTACACGAGGGTTATTGTTAGTTATTAAATGATACCTGAAGTTATTATTCTATCAAATAGAGTATTGGTCCTTACTGTGATCGTGTTAACCATGGTAACACACACACACACACACACACACACACACACACACACACACACACACACACACACACACACACACACACACACACACACACACACACCATAATACTAACCAAAATTCTCACTTCACACTTTATACCTAGATTTCCTCGTGTTCGTTGGTTAAACATTCATTGATTCAACAATCACTGTCCGTCATTCACTTTTCATAAATTACCATCCTTTCATTTTCCATGTACAGTACAGTATATATGTACCATGCATGTACAGTACAGTATATATGTACCATGCATGTACAGTACAGTATATATGTACCATGCATGTACAGTACAGTATATATGTACCATGCATGTACAGTACAGTATATATGTACCATGCATGTACAGTACAGTATATATGTACCATGCATGTACAGTACAGTATATATGTACCCCATGCATGTACAGTACAGTATATATGTACCATGCATGTACAGTACAGTATATATGTACCATGCATGTACAGTACAGTATATATGTACCATGCATTTATTTACCGCACATTTACTATTAATGCATTCATTTATCATTCACTCATAATTTATACACTCATCATTCATTCACTCACCATTCATTAATTTACAATTAACTCATACGCTTACCATTCATTCATATATTTACCTTTCAGTACTTCATCATTAATTAATTTACCATTCACTCAATAATTTATCATACACTAATACATTCACCATTGTCATACATTTACCATTCAATCATGTATTCATACATTCATCATCAGCCATGCAGTCATAATTTTACCATTCATTCATAAGTTTACCATTCAGTAATACATTCACCATTCATCCATACATTTACCATTCATACATATCCATTACATAGAGCCTCCACGATCATCACCCATGTTATTGTATGAAGTCCCAAGGTAACCAGTAAGTCTACCAGGAGGATTCGAAACTGCATAATAAATCGTAGGTTTGTGCATCATTCTGTAACTGTCTTCGTGGCGCAATGCATAAGTGTGTTGATTTTCGGTGTAAGCGTCCTGGGTTCGAATCCCCGGACTGCTATATGTGTTTGTTAATTTCATTAATCGAGTTTAAGAGTAAAGTTGGTTGGTGGAGAGAACATAATAATTAATTCTGGTTCAGGTGTAGTTTATAGAGAGGCCTTACCTAGGGTTAAGCACCCCATTAATTACTCTTTCCATTCACCTATGCATAGCCTCCGATAGTGCAGTTGGAATGAATGTACATGCTAAGATTGGTATGCAGGATTCGAAACTGCATAATAAATCGTAGCCTTGTGCATCATTCTTTAACTGTATTCGTGGCACAATGCATAAATGTGTTGATTTTCAGTGTAAGCGTCCTGGGTTCGAATCCCCGGACTGCCACATGTGTTTGTTTATTTAATTAATCGAGTTTAGGAGTAAAGTTAGTTGGTTGGAGAGAACATAATAATTAATTCTGGTTCAGGAGTAGTTTATAGAGAGGCCTTCCCTAGGGTTAAACGCCCCATTAATTACTTTTTCCATTCACCTATTCATAGCCTCCGATAGTGCAGTTGGAATGAATGTACAGTCGAGGTTAATAAGTGTTGTCAGATATTTCACAAAGTTTCTGACACTGACTAATACTCTGAGGGATAAGCACTTTTCCCAGTAACTATGAAGATACCAATAACACTTCTTGAGCGAAAACCACTGGAATCTATGACAACACTTAATACCCCCGATTGTACATGCTAAGATTAGTATGCAGGATTCGAAACTGCATAATACATCGTAGGTTTGTGCATCATTATTTAACTGTCTTCGTGGCACAATGCATAAGTGTGTTGATTTTCGGTGTGAGCGTCCTGTGTTCGAATGAAAGTACTTATCAAGTTTCATCTAAATCCGTCTTTCAGATTTTGAGAAATTCCTTGGACAAACTAACAGACAAACGGACAGATAATAACTATCACTATCTCCGCAAATGTCAATTAGCGAAGATAATAAGTTTAACCAATTTAGAGTTCCACCTGTGTCGTAAATGAGAAACACTTGACACTTGCCTTCCTCTTTTAAGACTGGGGAACTAGAGACAAGCTTTTCCACTTAGACATGAGTTGCAACGTTTTCGTGTGCGTGGCCATTTTGCTTTTGGCTGATTTGCAACGTTTTCGTGTGTGTGGCCATTTTGCTTTTGGCTGATTTGCAACGTTTTCGTGTGCGTGGCCATTTTGCTTTTGGCTGATTTGCAACGTTTTCGTGTGTGTGGCCAATTTGCTCTCTCTCTCTCTCTCTCTCAATTTGTCGTTAAATTATGTATTAGTTCTCGCCGTGTCTTAAATGCTCAACACTTACCACTTGCCTTCCTCACTTAATTTCCTGCGAGATCTCAAACAGGCTTTTCCACTTAGAAGCTGCCTGAGTCGATTAAAAGAGGATGTTTTAAGTGTTTCAAATATTTTAGTATTAAGTTACATTCCTATTGGTGTTCAAGTTGGAATTGTTTTAATGTTATGCTGGATAACATTAAACTAATTAATTATATTGCATATATAATATTATATGCGATTGTTTTCTTTTAAGTGCTAAATATTTTGATTGGATGTTAATTAATTTTAATTTTGGGTACAAATTTGCCATTTAGCCCTCTAAAACACCCATGTCATTCTTTGCCTTCCTAAGCTGAATAAAACTGAACTATAATAAAGCAAAGGATGCACCATGGTATATGAAAGGGTTAACACAAGAACAAATCGATTATCGGGAAGTAAACTCACCGGAAATATACCCGTTATAAGCCGCCTTAAACGTGTTCAAGTGATAGACTTTATGATACATGCTGAAGTTGTCCTTATAGCTTCACGATAAATGGTTAGTTTTTAACTTAAAGTTAAGGAAATAGTTTATGTATTGATATATTTTATCACGAGAGAGAGAGAGAGAGAGAGAGAGAGAGAGAGAGAGAGAGAGAGAGAGAGAGAGAGAGAGAGAGAGAGAGAGAGAGAGAGAGAGAGAGAGAGAGAGAGAGAGAGAGAGAGAGAGAGAGAGAGAGAGAGAGAGAGAGAGAGAGAGAGAGAGAGAGAGATCACTTCATCCTTTCCTCTCTTCATCCGTCCCCCTCAGTAACCTTTCACTGTTAGTCTCCAGGTGTTTTTCCCAATCCTTTCACAAACAATATAATCAACTTATTTACACCTGCTTCCCAGCTTTGCTATTCGTCTCTTTTGGCATACCCTTTGCCACTTGTTTTCACTTTCTTCTTTGCATCGCTTCTTCTCTCTCTCTCTCTCTCTCTCTCTCTCTCTCTCTCTCTCTCTCTCTCTCTCTCTCTCTCTCTCTCTCTCTCTCTCTCTCTCTCTCTCTCTCTCTCTCTCTCTCAGAGGTAAAGATGTAAAAGATCATAATACACGTTTTCCCCAAACATACACACATTTCTCTACTGTACGGTTTTCAGGTGTAAAGGTCAGGGACTGGAATATACTGTTTCCTTGGTTACAAAATAATGCCCTTTTCTGAAATGTGAATTTGTATCATTTTTTGTATCATGATTTCAAGATTTTGTATCGGCAAAAGGAAAGTAGGAGGCAGAGGTATCAGGAAGGGAAGCGAGTGGTGGAATGATACGGTGAGAAAGGCAGTTGAGGAGAAGAGACAGTGTTTTGAGAGGGTTTTACAGGATGGTAGTGTTGAGTTATGGGAGAGGTACAAGGAGAAAAGGAGAGAGGCAAAACGGAAAATTAGAGAAGCGAAAAAATATGCAAACGAAAGGTGGGGTCAAAGGTTGAGTGAGAATTTTGAAGAACGAAAGATGTTCTGGAAGGAGGTAAATAAAGTAAGGAAAGGAGGACAAAAGAGGGAAGAGTCAGTGAGAGATGCAAATGGAGAATTACTAGTGGAACCAGTTGAAGTGAGGAAAAGGTATGCCGAGTATTTTTAATCTTTGTTAAATACAAGAGATGGAAGAGAAGCAGTGATTGAAGCAGAGGTGGATGAAGATAGGTTACCCAGGCCACCCAGGTGGCAGGGAATGAATGAACGGATTGAGGAAAATGAGGTGAAAGAAGCGGTGAAACAAATGAGAGCGGCAAAAGCAGAAGGTTTGGATGGTATTGCTGTGGAGTGTATAAAGAAGGGTGGAGATGTGATAATAGATTGGTTGGTGAGACTTTTCAATGTGTGCTTTGCTGTGTCAATGGTACCAATAGACTGGAAGAGTGCATGTATTGTGCCGTTGTACAAGGGGAAGGGAGATCGGCAGGAGTGTTCAAGTTATAGAAAATAATAGTTATATAAAAGGGGATGTGTCGGATGGTTGAAAGCCACAGTTGCTCGCGCGTTTGGGGCTAGCAATACGTATTATGAAAAACATGTATCCTCCTTCATTCACTGTCCCCCCCCTTCACTCACTCAACCCCACAATTTGCCGGAGGATAACAGGTTTTTCACAATACGTAGACGGAGGTCTTTTAAAAAAAAAAAAAATTATAGAGGTATTAGTTTATTGTCAGTGGTTGGAAAGCTGTATGGCAGGGTGTTGATAGAGAGGATAATAAAGTGTACGGAAGTTGCAATAGGAGAAGAACAGTGCGGTTTTAGGAGGGGAAGAGGGTGCGTGGATCAGATATTTGCAGTAAGACAGTTATGTGAGAAGTATTTAGAGAAGCATAAGGAGATATTTTGGGCTTTTATGGACTTGGAAAAAGCGTATGATCGTGTGGACCGTGAAGCAATGTGGAAGGTGTTAAGGATTTATGAAATAGGAGGAAATTTGTTAGAAGCAGTTAAGAGTTTTTATGAAGGGAGCAGAGCATGTGTGAGAGTAGGACATGGTGAGTTGAGTGAATGGTTTGAGGTAAAGGTAGGTTTGCGACAGGGTTGTGTAATGTCGCCATGGCTGTTTAATATGTTTATGGATGGTGTGGTGAGGGAGGTGAAAAGGAGAACTATGGGAAGAGGATTGGGTTTAGTAGGAAAGAATGGTAGAGATTGGGAGTTGAATCAGTTGCTGTTCGCTGATGACACAGCATTGGTGGCGGATTCTGATGAGAAACTGCAGCGGGTAGTCAAAGAGTTTGGTGTGGTTTGTGGAAGGAGGAAACTGAAGGTGAACGTCAATAAAAGTAAAGTAATGGTGTGTAATAGGGGAGAGCATATGGTGAATCTAGATGTGAAGCTGGATGGGGAAATATTGGAACAAGTAGAGTGTTTTAAATATCTAGGAGGAACGATAAGTAGGAGTGGAGGTATGGAAATGGAGGTAAAACAGAGAGTGTGTGAAGGAAGGAAGGTTTTCGGAGCAATGGGAAGTATGTGGAAGACGAGAAATCTCGGAGTGAAAGTAAAAAGTGCACTGTATCAAGGAATTGTCGTGCCAACAGTGATGTATGGGGCTGAGACATGGGCTCTGAAGAAAAAGGAGAAAAGAGTGCTGGATGTGATGGAGATGAGCTGCTTGAGGAGTATGTGTGGAATTACTCGTAGAGACAGATTGAGGAATGAAGAGATACATAGGAGAGTGGGGCAGCAGGAACATTTGTCAGCCAGAGTGTACAGAAGGGTGCTGAGCTGGTATGGTCATGTTGAACGAATGGGAGATGAAAGGCTTACAAAGAGAATATGCGAGTCAGGTACAAGGGGATATAGAAAGGCAGGAAGACCCCCACTGAGATGGAGAGACTGTGTAAGAAAAGCTTTGGATGATAGAGGAATGACTATAGATCAGGCAGGGAAGTGGTGGTGGACAGGAGTGAATGGAGAATGCTTGTGAATAGTTGAGCGAACACGTGGTCATTTGGAGTAAGGGATCGGGCGCAAGTTGGACTAGATAATAGTCCATCAGGCGCCTGGCCCGGGGAGACGATTAATATGAAGGGAGCGCCTGGAAGTGTGGTGGGAGAGCTTGTGTCTTTGGCTCCGCTGCATGTCTGCCTGCCGAGATCGGAACCTCTCCGGGTGGTCGGGGGCCGTGGGACTGCTGGAGCGACCTTGGTGACCCTGGTCTCTGGGTCTTGTCCTGGGTGACCTGGATGTGTGTGAGTTTGTGCTTTTTGTCTGTGTTTATTCGTTGTTTTTATGTTGTTTTTGTGTTTTCCCTGTTCTTGCTCTGTCTTGAGTCGGCTACCCCCAATATGGGGATTGGGCCTCAGCATATAGATAGATAGATAGATAGATTTTGTATTGTAAGAATGAACCCCTTCTAAGCACACACACACACGTTCTCACATACACACACCATGGTCATATTTAATCATATATCAATAATGCTTCCACATACATTCATTTTCATGAAACTATGTATGCCTTATTTAGTTTATGTTTTTTTTTAAATTACTTACAATGTTCCTACATTTTGCATCATTTTATATATACTAGCAAAGTTTTTATTGTATTTTGTTTTTAATTTAAGTAATTCATGTGTTTAAACATATTGCTCTAAATGTTATAGAATCTTGTATACATTTGTTTGCAAAAACCCGTAATGTAATTATCAGACCATTATATTGATTTTGTGAGGTTGAAAACCCGACTACATAATACAGCCTGGAATGTTGTACATATCCGTCAGTCAGTCAGTCAGTTAGTCTATCAATCAACTATTCAGTCAGTCAATTAGTCAGTCAGTCAATCATTCCCTTAGTCATTTAATTAATCAATCAATCAATCAGTTAGTACGGTCGTCAGTCAGTCAGTGAGTCAGTTAGTCTATCAATCAACTATTCAGTCAGTCAGTTAGTCAATTAATTAGTCAGTCAGTCAATCATTCCTTTATAGTCAGTTAATTAATCAATCAATTAGTTAGTACGGTCGTCAGTCAGTCATTCAGTTAGTCAACACACATTTGTATATAATTTTCATTCAATACATTTTCACAAACATTGACTAATATTACAGTATTTATTGTTATGTAATTTACTACTCCATTTAATACAGTGTATGTATTATACAGTAATATCAAATGTGTGTATCAATTGTTCTTCTGCAAGTAGGTGTTATTTATTTATTTATTTAGTAATTTATAAATCTCTATTATTATTTTAGTTTCCTCCCTAGGCCTCCATCAAGCTTTACAAAAACTCCTATGGATCCCTGGCCCCCTTCGAGATAAATTTATATATGTCCCATCCTAAGGCCGGTTCCTCGAAATGTACAGGCTCGCTCTCGCTTGCCTGGAAAAAATCAAGCCCTACAGTATATGGCACGAAACGTCATTATAGCCTATAGACAAAGAAATGGGTCGAAATAACTTAAAATCGACAAACTAATGGGGCGAACGTCTTAAAATTTCAAAACTAATGGGCGAAAAATGAGGCAGAAGGAGGTCCAGAAAAACCACCACCTTCCCTTTAAGCTTTTCAGTATACCACATCGCATTCTTTAATTGTATTCTAGTTAGTATTATACGAGTTTGTGCAGATTAAGAAGGACCCATTGTGAATAAGGTTACTACTATCTCAATAAACCCTCTAGGTCCCCCTTAAGTCATTCCTAAGCTTAATATAATGTTCTACTCAGAGGCAGGTCATCTTCTATTCTAGCTAGTATTATACGAGTTTGTGCAGATTAAGAAGGACCCATTGTGAATAAGGTTACTACTATCTCAATAAACCCTCTAGGTCCCCCTTAAGTCATTCCTAAGCTTAATATAATGTTCTACTCAGAGGCACGTCATCTTCTATTCTAGCTAGTATTATACGAGTTTGTGCAGATTAAGAAGGACCCATTGTGAATAAGGTTACTACTATCTCAATAAACCCTCTAGGTCCCCCTTAAGTCATTCCTAAGCTTAATATAATGTTCTACTCAGAGCCAGGTCATCTTCTATTCTAGTTAGTATTATACGAGTTTGTGCAGATTAAGAAGGACCCATTGTGAATAAGGTTACTACTATCTCAACAAACCCACTAGGTCCCCCTTAAGTCATTCCTAAGCTTAATATAATGTTCTACTCAGAGCCAGGTCATCTTCTATTCTAGTTAGTATTATACTATACTAGTTGCCCTCTGACCCCTGACCTGTGCGGACGTCCCCAGTGACCGCTAGTGAACCGGTTTACCCTTAGTGAGGTCCTAGTGAACTTTCTTAGTGATGGCTGTTGTTGATGAGTCTGCTGTCTCCTCCCATACTCTCCAGCTTTGTCTTGCTTTGCAAGAAAGACTGGAGAGTGTGGAGCAGGAGATTCAGTGTCTCAAAGATGAAAATTTGGCCTTGAGACTAGCTATGGCGGAAAAGAAGTGTGAGGCTACCGGAAGTGTTCCCAGGGATCGTGAAGCCCCTTGGAAAGTGGTGTCAACCAGTGCAACGGCCTGCAAGCTGAAAAGGCAGCCACTCAAGACCCACAACAACTTCAGCACCTTGGCTGATGAGAGTGATGGCGAGGAAGTGGCGATCATCGAGGCAGTGAGAGGGGAGGGGGGGAAGTCTGCTGCTGTTGCTGCTACAACTCCTGCTACAGGCCGGCAACAGAAAACAGCTAAGTCTATTTTAATTGTAGGGGATTCAATGATTAAATACCTTGGTAGGGCTACTAACACACATGTTGGTAAAGTTGTCTGTCTGCCTGGTGCCGGAGTCGAGAAGGTGGCAGAAAAGCTAGATGGTGTCATGGAAGCGAGTGGAGAGGACCCCATCATCTTCCTCAACGCAGGGAGCAACGACATTTGGAAATGCAGGACTGAGGAGTTGCTCACCACGTACCAGGAAATGTTGGAGAGGATCAAGGAGAAGGGTGGAGTTCCTGTGGTACACAGTATCCTACCAAGAAGAGGGGTAAGGAAGGAATGGTCCTCCAGGGCTATTGGTGTAAATAGCCGGCTGGAGAAGTATTGCAAGGCAAATACTATTCCATTCCTGGATAACTGGACCCTCTTCTACGGTAAGGATGAACTGTATGCCCAGGATGGAGTACATCTCTCTCGACTAGGAGTTTCGACCTTAGCCAGCTCACTCGACAAGTTTGTTGCGGGGTTTGGTTAATAAACCATAGGTGTGTAAGTAAAATAGAATCCCAGCCACATCAAATTGATAGTAATAACGAACATTCTGATAGCGTAGATTTTCCGTCTAGGTCCAGTAGTTCAACAGGTAAAAATAAATTAGTTAAAAACAATAGAAAAATAGTTGCAAATACAAGTAATAGTTTGAGTGTTTATTATACAAATTGCAGGAGTTTATGTAACAAAATGAACGAACTTAGAGCACTGGTTAGCAAAGAAAATATAGACATAATAGCGCTAACTGAAACATGGATTAATACAGAAACCAGGCATTTTTTAGCAGAGTTTGATATACCAGGATATAGTTTGTTTAAATATGACCGAACAAGTAAGAGGGGTGGCGGTATAGCAGTGTTTGTCAGGAGTTCATTAAAAAGCTGTACTAAATCAGGTATTAGAGTAAATAATGAAAATGAAAGTGTTTGGGTAGAAGTTAACGAAGGTAGTGAGACTTTAGTTATTGGAGTTATGTATAGACCGCCAAATATGAGTAGAAATGACGGAACATCATTGTGGGAGGAAATTAAAATAGCATCAAGGCTTAGCAACGTGTGCATTATGGGGGATTTTAATTTCCCTAATATAGATTGGCAGCAACAAATAGGCGACTCTGATTCAAAGGAGTTTATTGAGGTAGTACAAGATAGTTTTTTGTCTCAATTCATAGATACGCCGACTAGAGGTGATAATATTCTCGATTTAGTTTTCAGTAACAATGAACATATGATAAATAGTGTAGAAATCGGGGACCACCTAGGAAATAGTGATCACAATTCTGTGTATTTTAATATACAATGGAAAGGTAATATCAGAGAGAATACAACATTAATACCTGACTTCAGAAAAGCCAATTATGGTGGGTTAAGAGAAGCCCTGTTAGCGGACCCTATGGTCAAAAAATTAAGTCGATCCAGGTGTCCAAATGAGTGTATCCTTTCTCAGGCACCTGTCATCTTAAGTCAGGAGGAGACGTCAAACTTGGTAGATACATACGATAATTTTATCAAGTCAATATTCAATGCGCAAAATAAATATATCCCCAAAAGAAAATTTAGATCAACACAGAACCAACCCAAATGGATGAATAATAGACTATTAGATCTTCTAGGAAAAAAGAGAGGAATATATAGAAAAATTAAAAAAGGCGAAATTCACCTACTTGCTTACTATCAGAATCTATCACGACAGGTAAAAAAGGATATTAGTAAAGAAAAAAGAAATTATGAAATTAAGGTTGCCAATGATTCAAAAAATAATCCTGAAGCTTTTTACCAACTATATAAATCCAAGGTTAGAGATGTAATTGGTCCCCTTAAAACTTCGATAGGAAAATTGACAGAAAGTGATTTAGAAATGTGCAGTACATTAAATAGTCAATTTCTTTCCGTTTTCACTAATGAAAATTTGGCACAGTTTCCAGAAGTCCGTAAGGTATACAGCGATAGTATAGAAAATAGGTTAAGTACGGTTACTATAAGTAGAAATGATGTGGTTAAGGAAATTGACAGACTGAAACCTCATAAATCGCCTGGTCCTGATGAGGTATATGCTAGAGTATTAAAAGAATGCAGAGATGAGTTAAGTTATCCATTAACATTTATATTTAACAAGTCATTAGAAACAGGTATAGTTCCAGAAGCTTGGAAGCTTGCAAATGTAGTTCCGATCTTCAAAAAAGGTGATAAATCAATAGCATCCAATTACCGTCCCATTAGTCTCACTTTAATCATAGGAAAACTACTAGAGTCAATTATTGCTAGGAAAATGAGAAACCACTTAGAAACATTTAACTTAATCAATTCTTCTCAGCATGGATTCACTCAGGGACGGTCTTGCCTTACTAATTTGCTTAGTTTTTTCTCAGAGGTATATGAAGCAGTAGATAATGACAAGTCATATGATATTATATATTTAGATTTAAGTAAAGCTTTCGACAGAGTCCCTCATGAGAGATTGATGAGAAAGGTTGAGGCACATGGAATAGGTGGGGCGTTGTTAGGATGGATTAGGTCATGGCTAATTGGTAGGAAGCAGAGAGTCAGCATAAATGGTACCAAGTCAGAATGGGGAGCAGTCAAAAGTGGTGTCCCCCAGGGATCGGTATTAGGTCCCCTGTTGTTTCTTATATACATAAATGACCTAGATTTAGGTATAACTAGTAGGATAAGTAAATTCGCAGACGATACTAAAATAGGGAGATCAATTGATTCAGATAGCGATATAGAGTGCCTCCAAAGGGATCTAGATACCTTACATGAATGGTCAGTAAATTGGCAGATGAAGTTTAACATTGACAAATGCAAGGTATTAAAGATAGGGAAGATGCAAACAAATGTTAAATATAAACTAGCTAATTTAGAATTAGAAAATTCAGACTGCGAGAAAGATCTAGGTGTGTTTGTTAGCAATGATTTGAAGCCTAGAAAACAGTGTATAAGCGTTCGTAATAAGGCAAACAGGATTCTCGGGTTCATCTCTAGGAGTGTGAGTAACAGAACTGCTGATGTTATCTTAAAACTTTACTTGTCATTAGTGAGACCCCATATGGATTATGCTGTCCAATTTTGGTGTCCTTATTACAGAATGGACATAGATTCATTGGAGAGAGTACAGCGTAGAATGACAAAAATGATCCATAATATTAGAAATCTTTCGTATGAAGAAAGGTTGAAGAAATTAGGTTTACATTCGTTAGAGAGACGCAGAGTTAGAGGGGATATGATAGAGGTGTTCAAGTGGGTTAGTGGGATTAACAAAGGGGACATGGCAAATGTACTAAAGCTCAGTGATAGCGAAAGAACTCGTACCAATGGTTTCAAATTAGATAAATTTCGTTTCAGAAAAGATATAGGCAAGTATTGGTTTGGTAACAGAGTTGTAGACGGGTGGAATGGACTACCAAGTGCTATAGTGGGATCTAAAACTGTAGGGAGCTTTAAGATAAAATTGGATAAGCATATGGACGAGAAGGGTTGGGTGTGAAGGGGGATCAGCCGGGTTGGGCCAATCAGCGCTCTGCAGACCTCCATAATCCTGCGTTAATCTCTAACCGTTTTGGTAAGATGATCCTCAGGGTATTAGAGTGTGAAGCCTATAATTGGGCTTTGTAATGAATTGGGGTTGTGTGGGACAGGGATCTGCCTTGCTTAGGCCAATCGGCTTTCTGCAGACTCCCATTTTCTTATGTTCTTATACGAGTTTGTGCAGATTAAGAAGGACCCATTGTGAATAAGGTTACTACTATCTCAACAAACCCTCTAGGTCCCCCTTAAGTCATTCCTAAGCTTAATATAATGTTCTACTCAGAGCCAGGTCATCTTCTATTCTAGTTAGTATTATACGAGTTTGTGCAGATTAAGAAGGACCCATTGTGAATAAGGTTACTACTATCTCAATAAACCCTCTAGGTCCCCCTTAAGTCATTCCTAAGCTTAATCTAATGTTCTACTCAGAGCCAGGTCATCTTCTATTCTAGTTAGTATTATACGAGTTTGTGCAGATTAAGAAGGACCCGTTGTGAATAAGGTTACTACTATCTCAACAAACCCTCTAGGTCCCCCTTAAGTCATTCCTAAGCTTAATACAATGTTCTACTCAGAGTCAGGTCAGCTTACACTCCGTACCGGCGACGTCTCTTGTATTGGATTTCAGGTACATTTAGAAGATTTGATGAAGCTTAGGAAGAATATATAGTAACTAAAAGGATTAATTGAGATAGTCAGTAACCTTTTAATGGGTAGACGTCCTTCCTAAGCTGAACAAAATCGTCTAATAGTTGCCAGAATATAATGAAAAGTACATCACCGTTAGAGAATGGGTTAACTTGCTCTTTCCTTCTATCCTGGCTAACATGAGACGATTGTATTGTTTAGGAAGGATGTTTTAGAGTTGGAAGGTTCACTGAGATAGCCTTTACCCCTACCATGCCTAGAGACCTTTCCCAAGTTTAATGAAGTCGTCTGATATTTACCAGAATATTTATATATTTTGAACATAGCAACCGGTCGCAACCTGACTAACCATACCCAAAAATAATACTCCCAAAACCCCCATTCCAGGTAAATTTGTACATGTTTCGGTAGAAAAATGTTCAGTCCAAAGGCCAGTTTCTCCTAAATTCCATGCTCGCTATCGCGCGCCAGGAAAATATTGACACCCAGAGAGGGAGAACGGTATTAAAATCGCCAAAGTAATGGGGCGAATCATCTTACTATCTCATAACTAATTGGGCTAAACATGAAGGAGAAGGGGTCCATAAAACAAATACTTCATCTTAAATAATAATAAACTCAGAAAATGTTGACATTAATATGAACACCATAATTATGAGGAGGAGCATTTTATTGACAACGTTTGGCATATAGCTTCATCAGACTGATGTCATTGACCTGATGAAGCTATATTAAAGGAAGCGATTATAGTGAAGGTTAAGCACAGAAGGTCTTTATTTGAGAACAAAGCTACTGGTGAGAGAGAGAGAGAGAGAGAGAGAGAGAGAGAGAGAGAGAGAGAGAGAGAGAGAGAGCAGAGCGCTAGCAGAAACTCGAGCGAAAATTCCTAGTTCATATTCCATTCCACACCAAGCTTCCAAAACTTCGTTTAAATTTTAATGAGTTTCTTTTCCAAATCTAGACCTTTAACAATTAACCCTTTTATAAGATGAGGGCCTTTTATCCCCACCAGTATACGGGCACAACTTGCCTTTAAGGGGCTGGTGCTTGTTTATTGGGGCTACTTATTAATTTATTTATCTAATTTTGAGTTTCCTCGTTAGACCTCCATCAAGCTTAAAAAAACATCCATATACGCCTTTTCAAGATAATTTGTACATTTTTCAGTAGAAAAATGTCCCGGCCGAAAGCCGATTCCTTCAAATATTACAGGCTCGCTATTGCTCACCAGGAAACAATCGACAACTAAACGGCATGAAAAGTCTAAATATTGACAAAGTAATGGGGCGAAAGGTCTCAAAATCGCCAAACTAGTGAACGAACGTCTTAAATTCGGAAAACTAATGGGTCTAAACATGAGGGAGAAGGGGGTCCAGAAAAAGCGAGTACCTCTCCCTTAATTGTAGCTAACAATAGACGAATATATTCAATTTAAGAGGGAGTTTTATAAGTCTGAGATCGACATTACCCCGTGATTTCAAGAGGCCCTTCCAAAACTGATATAATTAGCAATATTCCTACAATCAACCTGACACAAAATAATATTACAATTATATTTACCCTCAATCTTAAGGGGAGGCAGTTGGTTTTTCGAGTCCTCCTCCTCCCTCATGTTTACCCCTATTAGTTATGAGATTTCAAGACATTCACCCCATTAGTTTGGCGATTCTCAGATCTGTTGCCTCATTTATTTGCCAATATTAAGACCTTTCGTGCCATTTAGGTGTAGGTTTTCTCCTGGCGAGCGATAGCGGGCCTGCATTTGAAGAGGAATCGGCCTTCGGCCGGGAAATTTTTCTACCGAAAAATTTACAAATTTATAACGAAGGGGGGTCTTGTGGGTGTTTCTTTAAGTTTGATAGAGGTTTAGAGCGTAAACTAAACCCCTTCCTTAAACCATTGAGCCGAACCAGTAAATTATGCTGCACAATACCGTCTGGGCTCCCTTAACTATGGTACAAACAGTGATAACATTGCCTCAGCTCTTTCAGTGTTACAGGACGCTTGTCACTTAAAGGGGCCCACCTCGCTTGTTTTCTCTTTATCTCCCTCTCTCTCTGGCTGGTATCCATTCGGCCCCATTCAGCCTACTGTTTTAAGACGTTTACCCCCATCCAGGTGTTAATATTTACCGCTCGCCATCATATATATATATATATTTGTTTTGACAGCAAGCTAAATTTGTACATTTTCGATAGAAAAATCGCTATCGCTCGCCAGGAAGAAATCGACACCTGGATGGGGATAAACGTCTTAACCAGTTGGCTGAATGGGGCCGAATGGATACAAGCCAGAGAAAGACAGAACAGGAGAGAAAAAAAGCAGGTGACCCTCCTTAATGAATAGCTAACATTAAACGTCCACAACTCCTTCCTAAGCTGAATAAAATAGTTTACTAATAGCCAGAAACAATCGAAAATACACATATTGGTATCTTGAAAGGGTTAAGGACAAATTTTTCAAAGGGTGTTTCCTTGTACCTTGTATTTAGTTCCGCTACAGAATCCAGGTGGTGGATCTTGTGGAAGTGTTCGTGTGTCTCTGTATGTGTATATATAGGTGTAGGCCTATGTGTTTTTGTTTACATGTGTGTGTGTGGGGGGGGGGGCAATATGTGTGTGAGTGTGTGTCTTTGTCTGTGTGTGCGTGTGTTAAAGTTTAAGTATATGTGTGTGTATATGGTGAGTGTACCGTAGTAAGCTGAGTCTGTTACCATGGTGATACAATGACGTCACTACTGAACCACCAAAGGAATGGGGCCTCACGTATACAAATAGTGTCCACATCCGACTGAAAATATAGGTAACTTAGCAGATATTTCTGTCTGCTATTGTCAATATTTATACTATTACTAGTAGTAGTACTTACAACACTACTTCTGCAACATCTAGCCTGGCTCTTTTAATTAATTTGCATATATTCTGTATTTAGTAATATATTATATTTCATCCTATGTCGGTGTAGGATAGTTCCTGGCGAGTGATATTAAGCTAACAGAGCAAGATAAATAGGTCTTCTTCCGGGACAGGTTTACATTGAATATAACTTTACAAATATAGTTTTAATGGGATTTTGGGAAGTTTAAATTAGTTTGAAGGTGATCTACAGGTGCATTATATACTGAGAGATACTTGGAGCTATAATATTAACCAATAATATTATCTGCCCCACAGGTAATGCAGAGATGGTGGACTCTGGTGGTTGTGAGTACACTGTTATGTATTAATTGTATTTAGTATATCTGGGGATATTTATATTTTCATAGCATCTGTTGAAGTATAAATAGTCATGTCAATGATGTCATACCCTACCGATGAACGTTGAAATGTAGCAAATCGCATCCAGAGACTTTTTGGACATCTTTGGTTAATTAATAGGGAAGAACGTGGTATTTCAAGTTTGTCGTAGAGAAGAACCAATCCGCCATTATAATTATCAAAGAAACTATATTGACTAACTGAAAACTAGCTTCCTTGTAAATATACTCTCAAAGGATGATAAGATCATTACACTAACAATTACCATCTTCAAGAAACATATTTAAGACCTACCAAATACCAGCATATAGAGAAAGCCAGTTATACTGAGAGAGAGAAAGAAAGAGAGAGAGAGTGAGAGAGAGAGTGATTTAGTCGGTGTGAGTGAGTTATAAGACATACTTATTACTCTATAGACCTTGCAGCTAATTCCAGGGAGATATAATTAATGATCAACATGATAATATTGTCAATTGCATAATATGATAACTATTAAGACTGAGAGAGAGATAAACAAAAATGACATATATTAACATTTATACACTATCCACACAGATCTAACAGTCCAAGTGAAGTCGTCAGGACACAATTGTATTAGAGACAGCAGAGAACAAAAACAGCTGGTCAAGTGTTACTCTTAATGCAGTTTATCATCTTGAGGATTATGACGCATTTAACCATATATAATCCTTAACTGGCGGGACCGGACTTAAGTCGGTCTAGAGAAGAAAGGACTATGTGGCGGGGACCGACTTAAGGCGGTGTGCAATTTTGGGCAATAATTGGCTCTGAGAGAGAGACGAGCGGTGGGAGGAGCGTAGATCGGCTCTGACCGTTCAGCACAGGTCCCGCGCGGCAACTGACGTCCCCTCTACACACATCCACACTCACTACCTCGCTGCACAGGGAATTATGTAAGGAAATTACCGTATTTTAGGGATTTTTCCTTCGCCTTGCACGATCGTTGCAAGAGAATGTGTGGTCGTAGAAGGATGGTTCTGGTGTCATTGGAAAGCTCAATTATCGCCCTTTCAGGGATACATAATTGTATTACGCTCTGGCTCTTGTTTATGCATGAAAAAGAGCACGGAAATAAGCTCGTTTAGGGTAAAACCACCCGCTTGGCAGGTAGTAGAAGTTACTGACGGGCCCGCTGGTAAGGCGTTAATGGCTATTACTAGATGATATTATTAAGATTAGCAATGCTGTATGGAAGTCAGAGGGTTGAATGAGGTTGAGTTGAGTTGTGTAATGGGTCATAAAGGGTTAGCTGTTGTGTTATGGAGTGCTTACAAATGGAATTATATAGCAATTACAAGCCTTCGGGGGTTCTATCTCTACCATATGCCTATTATTGTGTCATTAAGATGTACTGTATGTCCAATCCTGTCCCTTTGATCTGTTCTCTATCTCTTCTGATATATATATATATATATATATAATGATATTCACGTAATACTGTTTTATTGAAAGTATTCTGTATTCCTATGATTGATCCCGTCAATACACACCATTTTCCGTTTGTCCATGTCATTGCTATTTACCTTTCCAAATATTGAGGAAATATTAGTCGTTTAGGGACTTACCTATTTCAGTGTCAGAGGTTTGTAGTTTGCCTGCTGGAGAGAGAGAGATTTACATAAATTTACATAGATACACTGGCCACACAGACCTTACGATCCAAACGAGGTGGTCAGGACTTAATTCTAGTAGAGATGGCATATCCGATAGAAAAGGAAAGTTGAAGGAAAGGATAGAAAAGAAGAAGGCTCTCTCCCCACCCTCCGTCCCTCCGGCAATTACCGTACATGAAAAAGTTGGAAGTGATTAACCTTGCCGGGCTTCGAAATCCCCAGAAGGAATTTACAGGAAAGATTGGAAAAAAATAAAGGGAAAACAAGAAAGGGAAAACAAAAAAGAAATTAAAAAATCATGCAACCCTTCGCCTTAGCAGCATGTCAATGTTGGGGTTAATTGGAGTCATCCAACCCATCACCCTTAGTAGTATGTACATATTTAGTGATGTTTATTATTCTTATTTTTTATTTGTGTATTATTTTGTTTTATTTTCTAACGCTCTCTTTCAGCTGAACAAATAATACGGTAATAATTACTGCCTACTCCATACCAATTTTTCTGTGATATGAGTCTAGATTTTTCTTAAATGTATCTATAGAGGAGCTGTCTATTACTTTATTTGGAAGTTTGTTCCACTCATCAATTACACTGTGAGTGAAGATTTTTTTTGTTGTATCTAGATTCGATCTCCGACCTAATCATTTTAAATTGTTTCCTCTTGTAGATGTGTCTTCGGCTTTTTTGAATAACTTATCTAGATTAATGTTACTGAATCCTTTTAGAATTTTAAAACACTCTATCAATTGGCCTCTCATCCTTCGTTTCTTAAGTGAAAATAGATCAAGTTCTCTCAGTCTTTCATCATATGATTTATTTCTCAATGAAGGGATTATTAGCTTAGTGGCTCGCCTTTCCACAGATTCCAATTTTTTAACATCCTTTATGAGGTGAGGTGACCAAAACTGCACAGCATATTCGAGGTGCGGAGAGAGAGAGGGGGGGGGGGGAGGAAGGAAGGAACTTTGGTAATATCCTGAGAGAAACTTATTGGTTTAACTTGTGTTTTAAAGGTCTCTCTCTCTCTCTCTCTCTCTATATATATATATATATATATATATATATATATATATATATATATATATATATATATCATGAATAATTAGAGGTAGAATTCTTGTGGTAAATAAATAAATAGAGAATTGACCCATATACAGTAGAGCAAATTTGAAACAACCCCCTAGATGGGCTGCCGAATAAAGCTAACGAGTCCCATCCGGGTGGATGGGCCTTGTTAGCCTTGGTCGGCAACCCATTTAGGGGATACAACCTTACATAAATCAGCAGTGTTTCAAATTTGCTCATTATGGGTTCATTCTCTATTTATATAATATATATAATATATATTTATCTATATATCTATTGCCTGACGCCGTGATCCCCGAAGGGGTGGCCACGAACGAACCGCCCCATGCACCTCTGTCCCCAGTCAGTCGACGCCTCTCCCCCCAACCAGCACCGCCTTTGTTCATGTACTTCTTCACTCCATCCTTTCACCTCTCATTCGGTCTACCTCTCCCTCTCTGTCCCTCCACCTCGCTCTCGTACACCCTCTTAGTCATTCTCTCGCTTTCCATACGCTCCATATGGCCGAACCCTCTCAAGTTGTTCCTTTTCACACTTTCCAGCACATCTACCTCCACACCACACCTCCTTCTTACTTCTTACTTAATATATACTGCATATATATATATATATATATATATATATATATATATATATATGTATATATACAGTACATATATATATATATATATATATATATATATATATATATATATATATAAGTATGCTGTATCATAGACTACAGTAGATCTGGACTGGACACGAAAATGGAACTTTGCAGTAAGGGACCCAAAATCAGAGATCGAACACCCAAGTTCGAACCTAGAAACCGCGAAAATATCACATTTTAGCGGTTTGGTGGTTAGAACTTGGGGGTTCGTTCTCCGATTTTGGGTCCCTTACTGCAAATTTCTATTTTCGTGTCCAGTCCAGATCTACTGTAGTCTATGGCTGTATATATATATCTGAAACAGAACCTGCGGCACCTTTAACTTTGCACATGTGTATGTAAAAAATAAATATTAGTGACAAATTATTGATATTGAATTTCAGTACAATTACATAATTGTATTTTTTGTCTAGTTACCATTAGCCGATTTTCTTCAAAGGGGTAAATACACGAACAAACCTTTTACATAACATACCAACATTATTAAAGTGTTTACAATCTTCTAATTTGAGCCAGAATATAAAATATTAATGTTTTCACTCTGAAAGGGTTTCCTGTGTTCTACAGTACATTGTATTCCAAGTTTGTAACAGTCTATGTGTGTACTGCACACATTGTATTTTAAGTTACACCCCTCCATTACAAACCCCAATGCACTAGAATAATCTAATGAAAGTATATAATCCTCACAGGATTCGAAATGGGAAACCACACCCATAACATAAGCGTCTAAGCCATTACACTACCAACGCAGTTAAAGGTAAAGTACACGATCACGATATACCAAGTTTGTAACAGTCTATGTGTGTATTGCTGAAGTTGAATATTCAGTAGGGATTTCAAAGATAGAGAACAACGAAAATTGGATAAAGTACAAGGTTCCGCTATCTCAGTAGGATAGTATATCCAAGCGATAGAGAACCTGTTCAAATTAAGTTTGAAGGGAGAATGGGTGAACATTTTTTAGTTTGCAGGAAGTATGGTAAGGCGGTAGCACATATGAAAATATAGAATGATAAACTACCATCATAATCAAATAACACCAGACTACCTATAACCTTTTATGTGAAGAGATTTACTATGATATATCTCAGGAAATATGCTGAATGTGTAAGGTGTATCCCTGAGGTCTAAGATGTTGAGAGAGAGAGTGTGTGTGTGTGTGTGTGTTTGTGTGAGTGAGTGAGTTAGTGTTATTTAAGGGGAGTTACAATAAATACTTCATAGCTCAAAGACCTTGCAGTACATTCCAGGTATAAACTATTTAACAGAATATGTATTGCACTACTCTCATTGTAAAGGGTGAAGATTGTTATCTACTTTTTGTTCCGAGCATTTCCGCACCATTCTCAGCCCCTCGCCTGGGACCGGCTTTGGTCACCTGGGCTTTCTTAGCTGGGAGGGTTCTGTGGGGACGCTTGGTTATGGCCTTGGCCTTGCTTGGGACCTTGGGGCTGCTCGGCCAGACAGCCTGGGGAACAACAGCAACACCAACAACGTCCTAGAAAAGTTTTGGGTTTCAAGTAGAGCAGGTCTAGATTAATGTACAAAATGACAAGCGGTCTAAATAACATAGGACCTTCTTATATTGCATAAAATCTTATCTTGTTAGCCAAAGTCAAAGGTGAAATCGTGTCACCGTGCTGAAGAGGTTAAATGCGTTCTACATGGTATACCAAGTTTGTAACAGTTTATGTGTTTACTGCACACATTGTATACCAAGTTTGTAACAGTCTATGTGTTTACTGCACACATTATATACCAAGTTTGTAACAGTCTATGTGTTTACTGCTCACATTGTATACCAAGTTTGTAACAGTATATGTGTTTACTGCACACATTGTATACCAAGTTTGTAACAGTGTATGTGTTTACTGCACACATTGTATACCAAGTTTGTAACAGTCTATGTGTTTACTGCACACATTGTATACCAAGTTTGTAACAGTCTATGTGTTTACTGCACACATTGTATACCAAGTTTGTAACAGTCTATGTGTTTACTGCACACATTGTATACCAAGTTTGCAACAGTCTATGTGTTTACTGCACACATTGTATACCAAGTTTGCAACAGGCTATGTGTTTACTGCACACATTGTTTACCAAGTTTGTAACAATATACACATATACATCTTACCGTGCATAAATCACAAAATGAAACCCAATCAACTTGAATCAGGGCCAAATAAAAGAAGCTTAGAAAAGTTATTTGGCAACCAAATTTCCAACAAAGATGGTCAGTTCATTACAAGTTTGTGAGACGTTCATACAATATTTGCCTTACCTTTTAGTTTTCCGTGACAACCTTAACTATATCTGTTCCTACGGTGAGTTTTCTTTGGGATCACCCTATGTTACCCCATTAATCTGGCAATTATAAGACATGTCGCCAAATTCAAGTAACATTTTTTCAGGACGAGTGATAGCGAACCTGCCATTTAGAGGAAACGGGTTATTCGCCGGGACATTATTCTGCTGAAAATATTATATATTTAGGTTGAAAGGAAGTCTGGAGGACATCCTTATTTGAAAAGGGATCTAGAGAAGTTTATATTTTAATCATTTAACAACAACACTCTCTCTTTCCCTCTCTCTTTCATACACACAAACACACACACACACACATACACACGAGACAGCCTGAACGAGGTTGAGAGAGACAGTAAGCTCTCTGCTAAAGCCTACATATCTGATGCCTGACTTCACTTTATACTCACACTCTCTCTCTCTCTCTCTCTCTTTAAACATTTCTTGACCCACAGTATTATTAGTGAGTGGAATAAGCTCCCTAATGAAGTTATTGACAGTGACTCAATATGACTGATATATAGGCGTAGGGATGTGGCGACCCCACCGCCCGTCACTTTGTGGCACAGATAGGCCCTGGAGGTTGGGACCGGGAATCTCACCTCCAGAAATGTTAAGAAGAGTCTGTAGACGCCAGCCGAACAGGGCGGTACTCCCGGGGAGTGCTAGGTGACTGGTAAGGACTGCTGGAACTCCTGTTTCACCAACTGGCCTCCCTAGCTGATTCTTTTAGTGTCTCATCAATATTAAGGACTACCCCACCCTGCCCTCCAAAACACCTCCTCCTATCAATACATTATACTACAAACACCTTACATACTACAATAACTTTTCCAAAGAAAATACAAAATTACGAAACCTCGACCCGCCTCGGAGTCCCCGGGGGGCGGGGTAGTTACCGGAAATGTCCCCACCAGTGTGTCCCCTGGTGACGACTCACCAAAATGCTCTGGACCAGCACCTTCTGCTCTTACTATCAATTTATCTAACATTCGTGGCCTTTCCTCTAACTTCCACTCTGTGGAACACCACCTTTCCTCTGCCAACCCTGATCTTCTCTTTCTCACCGAGACACAGTTGTCTGAGACTACTGACAGCAAACCCTTCTCTGTCTCCTCCTACTATCTCTATCCTAAGTTTCGAGCCAAAGGTGGATGTTGCGTCTATGTGCGCAACAATCTTGCCTTCTCTCGAGTTCCCAACTTAGACTCTTCTGAATTCTCAACTCTCTGGCTAAAGCTTTCTTGTCACTCTTAAACTAAATATTTCTGCACTGTCTATCTCTCCCCTAATTCTACTGACTATCCAAAATTCTTTGACTGTCTGACTTCTAAAGTGGAACACATTTTACCCATCTCTCCTTTCGAAGAAATCTCCATCTTAGGAGATTTCAGTGTTCACCACCTCCAATGGCTCTCCTCTGTTTCCACTGACCAACCTGGTGAACAAGCTTACATCTTTTCTATCTTAAACAACCTATAGCAGATAGTCCAGCAACCCACACATATCCTGGATCGCTTCGAAGATCGGCCTAACATTTGTTATTTATTTCTAGCCTCTAACACATCTGCTTATACTGTAAATATTTTCTCTTCTTTGGGCTCCTTCGACCATAAACTAATATCTGTCCCCTAACCTATCTCTCCGGTACGGCCACCTGATTCTCCTAACCGGCGGCGCTTGTTGCACTTTGGCGCTGCCGACTGGGAGGCTCTTCGGCAGTACTACTTTGATTTTCCATTGAATGACTTTTGCTTCCGTGGCCAAGGACCCTCGGAGAGTGCTGAACGCATTACAGAGGTAATCCTCGGGCATGGAAGCATACATTCCATTTTCTTTCTCTCAGTCTAATGCAAACAAATGTTGGTTTACTCACACTTGTTCTACTGCTGTCCGCAACAAAGAGGAAGCATTCAAACGGTACCGACGCCTTAAGACTCAAGAATCTCATTCTTCCTATGTTTCTGTCCGGAATCAAGCCAAATCTGTTCTTCGACTTGCCAAGCACTTTTTCAACAATAATTAAAGCACTGAACTATCCAACTCTAGCTCTTCCCATGCTTTCTAGCATCTAGCCAAAAACCTCTCCAAAAAAAATTATTCCTCGTCTTTCCCTCTCCTTTTCCACTCTGATGGCACAACCATCACTTCTTCCTCTGACAAAGCTGAACTCTTCGCTCAAACTTTTTTAGAAACTCCACTTTGGATGATTCTGGTGCTATTACTCCCTCTCCACCCCCCTCTCTCCTACTTATGCCTAATATCCTAATATATTCTAAAGATGTATTTTCTACCCTCTCTGGGCTTAATACTAAGTAGGCGTATGGTCCGGACAGTGTTCCTCCTGTTGTACTCAAAAGTTGTGCTTCAGTGCTGACTCCCTGCCTAGGCAAACTCTTTCGTCTCTGTCACTCCTCTAACGTCTTCCCTTCTTGCTGGAAGTTTGTTCTCATTCAACCAGTCCCAATGAAGGGTGACCGTTCTCAACCCTCCAACTGTCGTCCAATTACTCTCATATCTTGTATCTCTAAAGTTTTTGAAACTATTCTTGCTTCCAAATTTCTTAAGCATTTCTCTTCTCATAATCTACTCTCAGATCGCCAGTATGGCTTCCTTAAGGGTGGCTCTACTGGTGATATTCTTTCATATCTTACTAACTCTTGGTCATCCTCCTTTCGAGACTTCGGTGAGACCTTTTCTATTGCACTAGACATAACGAAGACCTTCGATAGAGTCTGGCACAAATCTGTAATTTCTAAACTACCCTCCTTCAGTTTCTATCCCTCCATCTTTGCCTTTGTCTCTAATTTCCTTTCCAGCCATTCCATAGCTGCGGTTGTGGACGGCCAATGCTCACTTCCTCATCCTATCAACTCCGGTGCTCCTCAGGGCTCTGTACTACCTCCCATTCTCTTTCTAATTTTCATTAATGATCTTCTCAACTGTACCTCCAGTCCCATCTATTCATAAGCAGACAACTCTACCTTACACTACTCAATTAGTTTACCTGAACGCCCCAGCCAGCAATCCCTCAAAGACAAGCGTAATGAAACCATGCAACACTTATCTTCTGATTTAACTACTATTTCCAATTGGAGCAGATAAAACTTGTTGCCTTTAATGCTTCCAAAACCCAATTTCTTCATCTTACTACCCGTACGGAACTCCCAGCTCATTAAACTATATAGTATAAGAAAAAGACAATGGTCTAAACTGAGTATAATTATATGATTAGTAAATAATTCGTAATAAAGAGTAATGAAAGCAATATTGTAGGTGCTTACAAATACTGGAGCCCATCGAAGTAATGTGAACAATTTTGGCCTGAAGCAAGTTTGTTAATTACATTAATGGTGGTGTTTAGTGGTAATGTGTTGTAGGTCACAGAGTTACTGACTGGTCACTATATATACAGCTTAACTTGTATACTGTGGGACAAACACGCAAACACACACACACAATCATATAATTATACTCAGTTCAGACCATTGTCTTGTAATTGTATAGTTTAATGAGCTGTGACTTCAACTTAATGAAATATATTGTCAAACAGCTTCAGAGATGCGGCTACTTCGAGCCGTGAATGGGTACTTCACATATCTCACTCCCTAGACTGGAACGAGACCTCACGGGCTGTACCGTGTTGAGCGGTAGAATGTATAGGCTCTCAGCTTATTCCCGAGAGGGAGTAGTTGGACCACCACGTGAAGAGGGTTAAATTCATGGAGAAAATTCAAAATCCCATATATGCGAAATTGATACTACATGATGATTCTCCTAAATGTCTGGAAACCGATTTTTAATTAAGAGTAACTTACAGCTCTCTCTCTTTCTCTCTCCACACGTATATAATTACCCCTTAAAGATGTTCTGTTATATTTGTTGTTAGTTTTAGACATTTGGCGGTTTTGAGTTTATTAGGTGTTTTGTTTTTAGCATTATACTTTTGATTATTTAGAGTACATGTTTGTCGTTTCCGAGTATGTGTTTTTAGTATATGCAAATGTATTTTAGTAAATGACAGGTATCTCAGTGTAATTTGTTCTATTGGAGGTTTTGAGTACAGTATTTTACTATGTGGAGTTTGTATTTTGAGTGAAGTTTAGTGTTTTTGAGTATATGAAAGTATATTAGTACATGTTAGTGTATTTGAATATATATTGGTGTTTTTTAATATATATTGGTGATATTTAGTGTATTATGGTGCTGGTGTTGAGTATATGAACGGGGTTTAATGTGTATTCACCCATTCAGTAACGGGGACGACATATCCATTACATTCTGGGTACTATTTAACGATGGTAGTCAGCTTAGGAAGGACATCTATCAATTATACGGCTAAAGACTATCTCAAATCATCATTTTAGGAACCATAGATCCTTCCTAAGCTTCATAAAATCGTCTAAATGCAGCCAGAATATAATAAACAACACGTCGCTGGTGCAGATGGGGTTAAGGTGGGTGTAGAGAATCTGTGGAAGTTTGGGATACATTTATGTGGTTTTGTGTGCTTTTATCGAATGAGTTTAAGGTGATGGTAAGCGGTGATGTGGAGTGAAGGGCTGGACACTTTAATGGTGGTTAGTAGGGCGTGGATGTCAGTATATTTTGGTAGTTTTAGTATATGTTGATGATTCGATGTATATATATATATATATATATATATATATATATATATATATATATATATATAAACTACATAGATAGATAGATGGATAGATATATATACATGAAACAACTACGAACAAGCAAATTCCCGATAATAGAACAAAGAGAGGTGAGGAGCAATGGAGCGCGAAGGTTAAAAGACGGGAGGAGAGAAATGAAGAACAGACAAAGAGCAGGAGGGATTAGCAAAGTGGAAAAGAGAGGTGTAAAGAGGAGAGTAGAACATAGAACGATGGATGATTAACAAGAGAGCAGATCAAGTTAGAGAGATAACAGACAGCATATATGATTAAACGAGCAAATAAAGATAATTAAAGATAATACAGCATTATAAAGACATAGTTATGATAATAAGACAGATAGAGAGAGAGAGAGAGAGAGAGAGATAACTTGAGTTTCCGTCTTTGGTGAACTGCTGGAATTGTGAAATTGCTCTCTCTCTCTCTCTCTCTCTACAATTACAGAAACGCATAAACAATTTGTACCCATGAAACCAAAACGTAATACGAAATCAAGTATGCCCCCTTGGTACAGTAGAGACATTGGCAAGGCAATAAGGAAAAGGAATCAACTCCACAAACTTGTACAAAATAACACAAACACTGAAGTAATTAAAAACTTGTACAAAAATAGTAGAAGGGAAGTGAAAAAAATAATTAGGGCGAACAAATAAAATTACGAAATGACTATTGCCAGAGAAAGTGCCACAAACCCCCAAAAATTTTACAGTTACGTAAATAAAAATAAACAGATCAAAAGCGGAATCGGACCGCTAATAGAAGATGGCCAGACAATAACTTGTGACAAAAACACGGCAAATCTGCTCAACAAATATTTTGGCTCAGTTTTCACAGAAGAAATTATCGATCATACCGTTGAAAATAACACCTCAACTCATGTGATAGGAGATTTCACCATCAGTGTTAGCGAAGTACAAAGCAAATTGAGTAATTTAAATGTAAATAAGACCCCCGACATGCTCCACCCGAAAATAATTAAGAATGTTAAGGACGAAATAGCAAAACCCCTGACACAACTATTTAACTTATCATTACTACAGGGGATTGTACCGAGTGATTGGAAAGATGCGAACATTACGCCGATATACAAGAAGGGTAGCAAGGCCGGCCAAAGCGAGTAATTACAGACCAATTAGTCTAACTTCAATTGTAGGAAAAATCATGGAAAAAATCCTTAGAGATAAGATAGTAGATTACCTCGAATCAAACAACCTAATCAAAAATAGTCAACACGGCTTTAGATCAAATAAGTCATGCCTAACAAATTTGATTGAATTTTATAACAAACTATTCACATATAACGACATGACGAAATCACTAGATATAATCTTCTTGGACTTTCAAAAAGCTTTCCACAAGGTGCCTCACCGAAAACTATTGGCTAAACTGGAGAGGATAGGTATCAAAGGTGAAATTCATTCTTGGATAAAAAATTGGCTTACAGACAGAAGACAGAGAGTGGTAATAAATGGAGTGGAATCGGAGTGGGAGCCTGTCACTAGTGGAGTTCCACAGGGTTCAGTCCTTGGACCAGTCCTGTTTCTCATTTACATTAACGATATTGATGTAGGGGTAAACAACACCATTTCCAAATTCGCCGACGACACAAAAATAGGAAGTACAGTCCTGAACGAAGATGATAGAAATGCGTTGCAATCTGATTTAAACAAGATATCAGAGTGGTCGAAAAAATGGCAGATGCCCTTCAATGTCGATAAATGTCAGGTGCTGCAGGTTGGTAGCAGAAATATGAAATACAAATACGAAATGAATGGCAAACAAATAAAAACCGCAACGGTAGTAAAAGACCTAGGGGTACTAATATCTGAAAACCTAAACACTTCCGACCAATGTATAGCAGCGGCAAATAAGGCAAACATAGCATTGGGCTTTATTAAACGAAAATTTACATATAAACATGAAAACGTAATAGTGCCACTGTTCAAAAGTATGGTGAGGCCCCACCTTGAATATGGTGTGCAGTTCTGGTCACCTTATCTGATCAAGGACATTGTAAGACTCGAGTCAGTACAGCGTAGAGCGACGAAGATGATACCCTCATTAACCCGGGAGCTGCCGGGAGACTCTTAAGAGTTCCCCCGGCGCACTGCGGGTAGACTCTTAAGAGCAGAGACTTTGAACACGTACCAAAACCGCGCGTTTATAGCCAGGCGGCTGAAAATTGGTGTGGGTATAGTACTACATGTCAACTCTCGATACCACCCCGCCAAACGCTCGCCCCGCACTCGTGCAAGCACCACCGCGCCAGTAACCACGCACTAGTCATGGAGCCTACACGTCCCTCACGCTCGCTCCCTGATGACACAACCAGCCCTCCTTCTGGTGGTGTTAGCCGCCGTGGAAGGCAGAGGGTGGCTGCCAAAGACCCTAGCTACCAGTACGACACGCCCTACAGCTCAGAGGACGAATCACCAGCACCAAAAGCACGTAAAACACGTGCAAGCAGGGCAATGGCACAGAGGTCATTGGTCTTTCGGGACACTGCCACCACGACCCAGGCCACTGCAACAACCACTACCACCACCACTGCCACCACTGCCACCCCTGCCACCCCTGCCACCGGTACCAGCGACGCAGGAGGCCGCCCTAGGGCTGCATTACCTGCGGGGGCAGGAAAAATGAAAGGCACGGGCGTAGGGAAAAGAACCCGTACGCCAGCCACAGTGCCCCTACCACCACCAACACCACCAGCCGCCCCTGGCCCGGCTGCCCCTGCCGCCCCTGCTGCCCCTGCCGCCCCTGCCGCCCCTGCTGCCCCTGCCGCCCCTGCCGCCCCTGCCCAAGGAACAGGGAAGGGGAAGGGGAAAGGGAGAGGGAAAGCGACTGGGAAAGCGACTGCTGGCCCTGGTGTCCCTGCCGGCCCTGCTGCCCCTGCCGCCCCTGCCGCCCCTGCTGCCCCTGCCGCCCCTGCCGCCCCTGCCGCCCCTGCCCAAGGAACAGGGAAGGGGAAGGGGAAAGGGAGAGGGAAAGCGACTGGGAAAGCGACTGCTGGCCCTGGTGTCCCTGCCGGCCCTGCTGCCCCTGCCGCCCCTGCCGCCCCTGCTGCCCCTGCCGCCCCTGCCGCCCCTGCCGCCCCTGCCCAAGGAACAGAGAGAAGGGCGACAGGCACCACCATCATCTTGCCATCAAGGCCACGCACCACTGCTGCCCCTGCCGCCGCCGCCCCTGCCGCCGCCGCCCCTGCCGCCGCCCCTGCCACCACCTCTGCTGTCCCTGTCCATAAGACTCCCGCACGTGCCAAAGTGACCCGGAAAACTCTTACACCATCTAAGTATGCCGCCCTGCTGTTTGATGGTGATTCGCAGGACATTGGCAGCCCGGGTTTCGACGACGAAGCCCTAGCACGGGACCAAGGGTGGGGGGATTTGGGAGTGGACAGTGGGAGTGAGTCAGACGTCGGTGACGAAAACGAGGAAGGGCATCGTCTGTCGAGTGAAGAGGAGGGTAATGATGATGAAGTGCTGTATCGCGACCATGGAAGCGATATTTCAGACGCAGAAGCAGACGCAGACGACATTCCGATCCCTGGCATGCCTTCGTTCGATTGGTCTGACGGGGTCAATTTTGTACCTGACGTGCCCCAGTTCAATCCTGGGACGTCAGGAACAACTGACGACTGGCCCTGTGATGATCAAGCGAACGAAAGCGACTTCTTCCTCGCTTTTTTCGACATGGAGGTAATGACGTACATCGTTGCCCAAACAAACGCCTACTACAGGTGGGTGTTTGGCAGATTGGACGTCCTTTCTCCAAAAGCGAGAATACGAGGCTGGGTGGATACGACTGTGGCAGAATTTCTGACTTTATTTGCCTTGTTGTTCCTCATGCCTCTGATCAAGAAGCATGTGTTGCAACACTACTGGAAGCACGACCCTCTCATCGCCACCCCAACTTTCAATAAGTTCATGACTCGTGACAGATTTTTGTTGCTGCTAAGATTTATGCACTTTGCAGACAACGAAAATCCTAACAGGATTGACAGGATATGGAAAGTTCGGGATGTGTTCACCATGTTGTTGGAGAGGTATAGGAAATACTTTTACCCCTTCCTCAATTTGGTGATTGATGAGTCGCTCGTGCTCTTCAAAGGACGTCTTGTTTTCAAGCAGTATATCCCTTTGAAGAGGCATAGGTTCGGAATCAAGCTCTTCGTGTTGTGCGACTGTGAAACTGGAATAGTGCTTGACATGATCGTGTATACAGGAACTGACATTGACGTACCGAAAGCCGCTGCCAATGACCCCATGGGCATGTCAGGTGCCATCGTCAGGAAAATGTTGGCACCTTACCTGGGCAAAGGCCACATCATCTACACTGACAACTGGTATACTTCTCCTGCTCTCTGCCAGTTTCTTTATGACAACCAAACGGGGTCATGTGGGACTGTCAGAAAGACAAGAAAGTTTATGCCAAAGTTCACAGGTGATGTCATTCCTCTCACAGATGCCTCCTCCAGTGACACACCTTCAGAAGACGACCTGGCCCAGGAACACCGCGAGAGGCATGTGCGAAGAGGCGACGAAAGGGGCAGAAATACAAGCAGCTCGAGAAGTGTGGGAAACTGATAGCCCTGAAGTGGAAGGATAAGCGAGACGTCCACCTGCTTTCCACCGTCCACACAGGTGCCCAGGTGGATTCTGGCAAAATCCACTACCGAACCAGGAAGACAATCTACAAGCCCGACATGGTAGTGGACTACACCAAAAACATGCGCCTGGTGGACAAGTCTGACTGTCAGCTGTCAGGTGTTGAGTGTCTGAGGAAGACTGTGAAGTGGTATCACAAGCTCTTCCTCCACCTAGTTGACATAACGATGCTGAACGCCTACAACTTGTGGTTGGTGAAGAAGGATATGGCCCCAAACCAGAAGCTGAAATTCCGGGAGTTCGTGTACAACGTCTCCTACCAACTCCTGGAGAAGTATGGCACCACCACTCACAGACGTACGGCATGGCGTGGGGATCACGTTCCTGACCGCATCCAGCTGGGTGTCGAAAGACACTACACAACCAACACCGAGCTGATTGGCACTCGTCACAGGCAGGTGCAGTGCACCGTCTGCAGCTCCAGTGTGAGGAAACCCCATGTGACCAAAAGAGTCACCTCAATGTGCGCCGAGTGCAAAGTTGCACTCTGCCTGGGTGACTGCTTCAGGGACTACCACACCTTCAAGAACTACTGAGTGTCGGCCCCTGCCCTGCCCTGCCCTGCCCTGGACTCGCCCCGTGCCCTGCCCTGGACTCGCCTCCTGCCCTGCCCTGCCCTGGACTCGCGCCCTACCTTACCTGACCTGACCTAATTGATCACGCTACCTCATAATGTAACATATATATTATATAATGTATAAGTTCCAAAGATGTCCCTGTGATATAGCTTTTACATTATATAATTGTATGTTTCATTATTTAGTTTATAAGTTTCAAAGATTTACATGTAATATGCCTTATTTTTTTAGTATATCAATATATATGTTTGTTATTAGCCTAAGTAATGTGTATATAATTATTTTCTTACCTCAAATGAATTGTACAAAAATAAATATGTTTCAATAAATCATGTCAAACCTACTATGATAATAAAATAAAACAATAAAAAAAGAAAAAAAGAAAACAAGGTCATGTCATTGTATTCTTACAATATGATATATTCTATGAATATTTCATATTGTTTGAATACAATGGCATGATCTTGTAAAAAAAAAATTTATAAATTTTTTTCTAGACAATATAAAACCTTCCCCATAACCCCCTCCTGGATTCGATCCCACTACCCTACGACACTTTGAGTTTTCCAGTCCGCGACCTTACCAACCATGCCACAGGAGCTCATACCAAATATCACTCAAAACTTCGTGTCTACAATCGAAATGACAATATACAAAAAAAAATGAATTATCCCACCAATTTACGTTTGTAAATTGATGGGATTATCAATTATATCATGCCAAGGTTTATAATAGTTTGTCTCTGTCAAGAATTAGTAATTATATAACTTTATTCTGTCAAAAATTGCCCAAACACTCAGCAAAATTGCCCCTCTCAGTGTGACTCCACTCATTTTCACACGGTCAGGCGGTCACGAGGTGACCCTTGCCGCTCCTTGATTCTCCAGCTACAGCAGCTCTGTCTGGGAACAAAATTGGTATAAATACAATAATGGATAAAATACTCTTCACAAATACATTTGTATTGTATAATATTGTAAATAAAAATGAATAATAACTGTGTGGGTGTCGAAAATTGCTCAACCAGCTTTCTTATGTCTCGCCTACGCGCGTATATTGGATTATACATAGTCATGACTGTCATACAAATAATTGCAGTAGGTCTCGAATATACATTTAGATTGCATATTACTTCGAAATAAATAAGTAAACGTTTCTCTGGTGGCAATCTACCCTTTCGCAGGTGTAAGGAGACACCAGTCTATATTTAGCCCTCTATCACAACAGGCAATCTGCCTGTGTTGACTCAGCACCGTCGCTGGTGGTCTATAAATATAGTACTTTATTTACAGTCAATGGCCTACATGTTTCTGTGGTACTTCACATGTGTCTAAAATGCAATGTCTGCTTGCATAAAAATGCAATTCTGAAGTCCATTTATATGTACGACATACGCATGTCTCAGTTTCTCTCTCTCTCTCTCTCTCTCTCTCTCCATTCCTGACTCATGTTATTGTAGACCTGTTGATGGCAACGAACACCAGCCATCTGGTAGACATAAGGGTCAAAATACCAAACATCAATACGCCTGGGGCGCCTCCACAATTATCACTAAGCTGGTTATCTATCTAGAGATCTGCCTGACTTCCATCTCTCCACGACTCACTCACTCACTGCACCCCTGCATGCCTCCCTCCCACCCACCCACCCCCAACCCCCCCTTTCAGGCTTCCGTCTGCTAGAAACACATTCACAATTTGCGTAAATATCGCATCAATTGGGCTATATGCGGTATATTCCTTGTTATATGGGACGCCTACATATGTACACATCTTTATTATAGCATGAGAGTGCTCTAAATACAAGATTGACGTGATATTTATGGCGTAACACACCCTCTCCCCCTTTCATTCCCACCACAACTCACTCACACCTTGGTTCACGCATAGAAACTCATTGATAATGTGCGTAAATATCGCATGAATTGGTTTATATGCGGTATATATTTTGATATATGGCACGTATACATACGTACAAGTCTGTATTATAGCGTGACAGTGCTCTACGTACAAGATATACGTGATATGTATGGCGTAAACCACACTCTCAGCTCATAAATTGCCGCCAAACCTCCAACACATCTTCATTCCCGCCTAAATATTCTCTTATAATTCCCTTATATATTGCAATTTTTGGTCACTATGAGGCATATTCATTGTTATATGGGTGCCCTACACATGTATACATACTCTAAATAGCCTAAAAGGGCTCGAAAAAGGAGATATACGTGATAATACGCGGTAACCCACCCCCTCCTCCCTCTCCTTCTATCCCCTGCGCGCGTAAATATTCGGCAGGGAAATCTCGCCGCTCGATGACAATCTAGCCGCGCGGTGCCATTCGCTCCACATTTTTCAACTACGGACCGTTCCCCTACCCCCCCCAGACATTTTTTGGGGGGTCAAATATATATGGGCCGATGCACGCAAACATTCCCTACACGATGATGTACTTTTTATCGAAATTGGCAATAGGTCCCAAAATCATCATAGGTGCGCACAGTCTTACCCTGTAGAAAACCCCCTGTGCGCCGCGGAGAGGTTAAGAAATAAACCATATGAAGAAAGACTTAAACGATTGAACCTGTTCTCATTAAAAAAGAGGAGGTTGAGGGGTCAGCTTATTGAGTGTTTTAAGATACTAAAAGGTTTCGACAAAGTCGATGTAAATGCACTATTCACATTAAACAATACTAATCAAACTCGCGGAAATGGAATGAAATTAACCCTTAATTAGCGGCGAGCAACATAAGTCGAGTTAAATAAAGCTGGACTATGTGGCGGCGCTCGACATAGGTCGAGTGGCAATTTCAGCACGTAATGTGGCTGAGAGAGAGAGACAAGTGGTGGCAGGAGACTAGCGAGCGTATGACTGCTCCAGACCACCGCGGCGAACCTACTGACACAAATCTCAGCTCCCTCCTCCGTCTCTCACTCGCTACATACTCAATTATGTACTGAAAGTACCGAATTACCTGCTTTTTGCACTCACGTTGCACGGTTATTGCAAGAAAACTATCCATCATACAAGGATCGTTATGGTGTCATTCGAAAGCTCTGTTTATGCCCTTTCAGGGATAGGTACTTGTTTTACGTTCTGGGTCTTATTTAGGCATGAAAATGATCACGTAAACAGCCCTATTTTGGCTAAAAACACCCCGCTGTGCGGTACACATAAATAAACCGCATAGGCCGCTCGTAAGGTGTTAAAAACCAAAAAGGCAAACCTAGATGTCACAAAGAGTTTCTTCACCTACAGTGTGGCGACAGAGTGGAATAAACTACCAGCGAGAGTGGTGGAGAGCGACAATAAACGCTTTCAAGGGAAGGCTTGACCTCTATCTGCAGAGGGCTGGGGTGAGATGAAAAAAAAAAAAAAAAAAAATGTATGTATGTGTATGTGTGTGCACTGTACAGTATGTATATATATACTTTATATATATGTATGTATGTGTGTATGTATGTATATGTATATGTGTGTGTGTGTGTGTGTATGTGTGTATATGTATGTACCGGTGTATATATATATATATATATATATATATATATATATATATATATATATATATATATGCATATATACATATATAGTTTGTAAGGCCAGACTGCCTAGTAAGGACCTTGAGGTCTGTGTGGTCTGTGTATCTATGTAGCTCTATGTAGCTATGTAGCTCTCTCTCTCGACATCCTAAAATATTATACTTCAACATTAAGGCTAACAGTGAGAGATAGACAGTGAGGTGAAGGAGTTTATTAAAAATAAACCAAGCAGAGGAGACGCCCGGGGGACATTTATATTTCTCACACCCCAGCAAAGGTCCAGGGAGGTGTGTGTGTGTGTGTGTGTGTGTGTGTGTGTGTGTGTGTGTTGGGGGGAAAGAAGGGAAGGGGGGTAGCGGTTAGATGAAGGATGGAACTTTCTAAAACCCTTCCTATACAGGTATATATTATCATCCCTTGTTTCCCAAACTATCGTTCAATTATGGTTTCTATAGCTCAGTGTGTGTTATATGTTTTACTCTGTAATGAAACATTTTGCAAAATAACAAATACATCTTGGTCGTAAAGCAAACCCACTACCCACCTCAATGTTAGAATATATATATGTATTATGATAAATAAATCTTCATGAATAAGTTGAAATAAGTTCATGAATTAGAATAAGTTGATGGAAGTTTCAGAATCGATAATTATACATATAATGTTCGTTAAAGTCACTCTCATGGTCATTTAAAGGGGAGTTTAAATTGTCAGACGGCGACATAGGTAGACCTGCTGATCTGCACATGTCAATTTAAACATGGGTACCAACATTCTCGCAATAGATCCTCAACTAAAGCTTTACCGCATTATTCTCGTACATACAACATCAGTATTGTGTTTATAATGAATAGTAAATATTTTAATAGTTTGTTTGTTGTGTAGTTTGTTGGTAAATGTTAATATAGTTTAGGTATAGGGTCTGTGGTTGGACTGCATTTGTCGGGTTTTGTTGTCATCCTGTACACTGCACGTGGACTCCCTCAGAGTTGCCAGTCTAGCAACTTACTACTAGATTTACAGTAACGTAATTTACTTCCATCTAGCGATAGGTTTAACATATAAAGCCGTGATATATGATGACATCCTTGAACATTGAAATGACGGGGTTGGTGAAACCAAATACAAAAGACAATTGCAGAATTGCCAGCCTACAACTGGATCAACATAAGAAACCAGGAACACGGAAGCCACGGAGAGACACGAAAATGCAGGAGCCACCCCTTCCTTCCGGAGCTTCTCATGTTCTATGGGACCAAACAGCATTAACAAGCATGGGAAATTTCAACAGCCAATCACAGCCCTAGTTTCAAACCACACCAGCCAACCACAAGCCAGCATTTCCTCCATCCCCGGATCTGCAATATGATGAGAGCATGTTTATGCAAATTAAGCATCAGCGACCAGAAGCCTACAGATGTAAATGGACCTGCCAGTTATGAAGGGCCTGGAGATGTCATAACCCCAAGAAAAGAACCACTAATAGACAAGCAATAAATAAGTTTGTCTAGGAGTTTGGATGATGATGTAATCCCTTACAAGTAGGATTTCTCCATTAACAAGTTAAATATATACTATGTAAACCTTAAATATACTACCTATTATATAAGTAAACATATAAATATTACCCATCCATGTCTACGATAAGTATTAAACTCACAACTCAATCACAACGAATGCACAATATCCCTATTGCCGCGAGCTCCTGTAAAAGAGAGTCAAGAATTAAGTCAGATATCACCTCAAAGATTTAGTGGAAATGTATGCAAACATTCGCTGCGGTACTGTACTAAACCCTGAAAAGGAACAGGACAGCCAACCACAGTGGAAGCTTGTACCAACCTGCCCCTGCCGGAGAGAGTGCTATACCTACAATACTGTATATAGTGCCCCTTGAAGTCTGGAACCTGAAGTCCTGCTCGAGTGACGCCATACCCCCCTGAAGTCTGGAACCTGAAGTCCTGCTTGAGTGACGCCCTACCCCCATGAAGTGCTGCTCAACGAACCTACGATCTACATCGGCCAGACTTGCTCTATCTACCCTCGAACATTACCCTATGTGTCTCTGTATATCTTACGTTGTGTTTATTGTTGTCGAGGTATAGGTAAAATATGTGAATTGTGTAAGCGTGTAATTCTATTTAGATCTGTGCCCAAGATCCTTATTTTGCGTATGTGTTAATCCTTCTGAATCTTGCAGTAATTCTGATCTAGATCTGTGTCCAAGATCTAATATTCATCTTGTTTAATATCCTCTAGAACGTCCTACGCATACGTTATATAATTGTGTTAATTGATTCACCTCGCCACGCACTCACAGATTTTTCTAGTATATGTATTCTGTTATGTATGTTGCAAGTTGAAGTCAAAGTGTATTTTGTGATTTAATTCCCCTTCTTGGCAGCGCTCGACTTAAGTCGTGCACCAATTTTGCAGCAAGTTAGGAGCATTATTAAGGCTTTTAAAGGGTTAAAATCGAGTGCAAATGGCCGGGAGCATAGCGGGCCAGACAGCCGACTCCCAGGGCTTACCGCCGCCCATTAACTCATGTTCCCTGTGCTCTCGAGAGGCCGGCAGTGTAGCCAGTAGTGAGCATAGCTGGGAAAAATATACCGATATATGCTAAACTCCCATGTTCGTGGCATCACTGCAAGAGAACCACGAATGTTACGTAGCTTGTTCTGGTCTCATTTTGAAGCTTTTAGTGCCTAGTATTTTGCTAAATATTATTTTTTTCATGCAGATGCTTGATTTATCATGCAGGAGGGCCTGAATATGCCCAAATGAGCCCAAAACACCCCGCTAGACAAGGGTTAATTTATAACTTATTACCTAGAACCTACGCTCATTTTCATAATTAAGTTATCTCAGCATCCTCGCTGAGAAGTGTGATTATTCATTAATTATACATACTACCCGAGCCCCCATCTAACGTTCAATTATTTAATCGCTATTGTAATTATTTTATGAACAAGTATTACCGTTCATTTGATTACTGATGTAGATAATTCTGATTCTTCCTGTCTAGGAATTCTAGCATTGCATAGAGTCTGTTATCTAATACTTCATTATATCGAATACACCGCTTATTAAGGTGAATTCTTATTAAGACTGTTACCCTGTTCAGACATCTTGTTCATACCCGTTTGAGTATTTCCGTAGTACAACTTCGTCTTGTACGTTACTTTCATTATAATTAATATAGTGTAAATTATTACTTACGCTTTTATCATTGAAGCATTTCTAGGATATCTGATAACTAAACTCATTTTGGTTAATTAGACTTTGTCTTTAAATACAATTAATAGATATTCCTCTATAGTTGATTCATAGTTGTATAATAAATATTACATCTGAATTCCTCGACCAAGTTTGTAATTATTGCATACGTTCGATTGACGTGAATATAGAGTTCATATTATAATATACATAATTTGAGTTACGTATATAGTAAATTGTGAAAATAAATAAATAGTAAATTGCCCCTAGTTTCATCGTAAAATCTCTGAGATTAAATTCGTATTTACACAAACTAGAATTGTATTTTCCAACCCCTTGGCTCAAGCGCACGTGCCCCACCCGTGTGTCTCACTCACACTGCCTGTGTACTTATTTTACTTCTCAATTCCCTCATCTTCTCTTGTATCGAGATTGTACTAAATATCTTTATTGTTGATTTATTCACGGAAGACACTCGACCCGCATCGTTATTATTATTAAGGGTTGATGCTATAGGTGAGAATTCAAGAGTAAACAAAGTGGAATTTACCTATAAACTCACAAGAGTTATCTTACTTTATTGGTTGATAGGGATAGATAGCTCAATGATAGTGGTAGGAATAGATAGAAGATATAGTGGCCACTAAGATATAAGAATTAGGATGACTTAGCAGGAAACAGGTGGTTGTATTGGAGCGGCTAGAAGGAGATCTTGATGAGGTCGTAGGTAAAGCGAGTCTGAGGTTTGTGGCGATGAACCCGCCAGTTCCAAGAATGACGCATGCGCAGTTATCTTATCTACCAATTGGTCATTTAACTAACTACAAGATATACCGGATTTATTATAATGACAACCCGATATAATAATGGATAATAAACTCATATAAACTTAATACGAAATAGTATATATCTTTTATATAGATATATAACTTAGCCTAGTACTGGTGCCTAATTTGAACTTCCAGTATATTTACTTAACCTAAACTGTCGAGTTACTTACGAGTCTCGACACATTCCCACCACCAATATATACATTATCTACAATAATCCCGCAGCGATGTTAGATCTCCATAGCTGTGAAGAGCTAACAGCGGCTCGGCGAAGAGGTAATCTTCCGACAGGATCATTACTGGCAGATGGTCCAGCGACCGCTGGTGACATAGGGGTGGAGTCGTGAGAGCTAACACCATCACCAGTGACCGCCGGTTGAGGGATCGAAATGCTTTCGATTTCCTGTTCCAATGGATACAACTTGACGATGGGTTGAGTGGTCAGGCCAGTCTTTGTTCTAATCTGGACCACTCTAACCAGATCATCTCGTCCGAGATAGAGTCTAACTACCCTACCAAGTTTCCAAAGGACACGAGGTCCCTCGTCATGTATAAGCACGATGTCATTTATCTTTGGCCATACACTGCTTGATGAGCCTCTTTTATTCTTATAGGCTTCGCGTAGTGATGCCAAGTATTCATTAGACCAACGCCTCCATAGGTCCCGGATCAATTTATTGATGTAATTGTACCTGCTGTGTATCGCTGCTTTACTATCGTAACTAGGATCCTGCAACTCATCTAGCTGAATTAGGTCCTTTGGGAAGTCACAAAGTCTACGACCTTTAACCAGCATGGATGGGGTAATAGGGCAAGGGTCCTCCAGACCACCTGAGACATATGTTAAAGGGCGATCATTCACGGTAGCCTCCAGCTCCAATAGGACAGTAGTTAGTTCCTCAAAGGAGACTAGAGCACGACCTAGTACTTTTTTAAGCCCAGCCTTCACAATACCTATGGCTCTCTCCCAAATAGCTCCGAACGAAGGCGCACATGCTGGTATAAAACGCCATTCACATCGGATTTCGGCAAGATGAGCCTGAAGACTAGGTTCGCTTTGGATGTCCAAGTGTCTGGAAGCTCCGACAAATGTAGCAGCATTGTCGCTTAACATTATCTGCGGAAATCCCTGCCTACTACAAAATCTCTGGAACGCATGGATAAAGCTGTCACAGGTCATATTGCTAACTACTTCAATGTGGATAGCTCTTGTAGTAGCGCACATAAATAAAAGCATATAAGCCTTGTTGTTGTGTGAGTCCCGGACAGGAATTGCTCCTGTATAATCAACCCTCGTGACCTCGAAGGGATCTCTAGGAGTAGTCCTGATGTCTGGTAGAGGAGGTACTCTAGCTTTCGCGTAGGTATTACCCTGTATTTTACTACAGGTTATACACTTACTGGTCACTTGTTTTACCGCTTGTCTTATCTTAGGAATCCACCACCTTTGCCGTATATTATGCGACCACATGATTAACTCCATAGTGACAACAGACACGATGACACATATTGATGAGCATGGTAGTGAAAGGATGTTTTGGAAGGCAGTAGTATCGGATATTTCATTGAATCCGGAAGAGCCGCTAACTTCAACCTACCTTCACATACAATTAATCCTCCCTTCATGACAAGTCCTAATTGGTTTACCCAATTATTGCGAGTACCCTTGTCACCAGACAGCATCTCGTACTCCTTTGGGAAGCATTCCTGCTGGCATCTTTGAGCTATAATCTTTTCTGCTACTTTTAGCTCCTTTATGCTGAGGAGGGCACTGTCTGTGAGAGACGTCCCTTTAATTTTTGCCTTCAAATTATTCTTGTATCGAATAGTCCATGCAACTACCCGAATGAATTTATCATAACTGCCATATTTTTCCCAGTTCCATAACCGTGTGTCCTGTTCATCATTAGTCCCAATGACTTGGCTAGTTACTTTCGGCGTTGCGTCATCTGATTTTATGTCTTCTGGCCACTCGTCTTTGTTTCGGAGCCACATGGGCCCTTCCCACCAAAACGGAGAAGATTTCAGATGTTTTGCCGAAACACCTCTAGACAGTAAGTCACTAGGGTTTTCTTTAGAGGACACGTACCGAAATTCTACAGTCGGAAGAAGGGATTTTATTTTGTCAACTTGGTTTGCGACATACACTGGAAGCTTCTTCATACTACGCAACCAATGCAATGTAACCTGGCTGTCACACCATAATACAATTTTGTTGACTTTTACAATTTTATGATAGGCTTCTTCCACAAACTTGATTAATCTGGCGGCTAGCAAAGCAGCAGTTAGCTCTAGTCTTGGTATTATTATGGATCTTATGGGAGCGACCTTTGCTTTAGCGATGACCAGACAGCTATGTTCCGGGCTCACAAAATATATTGCAGTGCCATAGGCGACACCACTTGCATCGCTAAATGCATGAAGTTCCACCGAATCAGCATATACCGTCCTCCGAGGATAAGTAAAGTCACAGCAGAGGTCCATGTCCTTGGTAACTGTAGACCATTCGGTAGTGCAGTCGTCAGGTAGCGGATCGTCCCAATCTAGTTCAGTCTCCATAATTGCTGTAAGAAAATTCTGGTCCTTATTGTAACGGGCAGTAGTACACCGAGTGGATCAAACAGTTGTGCCGCCACTCTTAAGCACTCTCTCTTTGTTGCCTTATTGGTCTCTGGGAGACTAGCGTTGAACGTCAACAGATCAGAGTCAGGTAACCATAAGAGTCCTAATGTCTTCACTCGCTCTTGATTCTTGGCAGCAACACCATCCAATTGCAGGAGGTCTCGTAGTCGAGGACTATTGGTAGCCCATTCTCTGAGATCTAAATGTGCTTGAGACATTATTCTTTGGGTATCCCAGTAACGCTGAACGACAGTCACTTCATCACTGCCTGTACCCTGGAGGTTGTCAATGTACAAACCTTCCTTAATAGCCTCCACAACTTTGGGATCCTCTTTAATAATGGAAAGATGTTTTAAGATCGTGGCATTAAGAAGAAACTGTGAGCAAGTCGCCCCGAACCTTAAATCGGTAGCAAAGTAAGGGTGAAGATAAGTCCAAGGGATCCTTTAGCCACAGAAATCGGGTGTAGTCACGATCTTCTTCATGAAGTCTCAAAATGAGAAATGCCTTCTCGATGTCACTTATCCAGGCATATTTGTGTACCCTGAATCGTAGCAATATTTTTGCTAGATCTGGCACTAGTGATGGTCCTGTGTAAAGGCAGTCATTAAGACTTGGTCTGCCCTTGCCAATACTAGCGGAACAGTCGTACACAATACGAATGGGCGTCGTTGTGCTATTCTTGGTGACCCCGTGATGTGCCAAATAATGACTGTTTTCAGTAACACCGAAAGGAACCTCTTCAATAAAATCACGATGAAGTTGATCTTGGATAACGTTCGTGTAGTGACCACAATAGACAGGATCTTGCTTGAAACGCTTCTGCAGACCCCTTAGGCGACCCGCTGCTAAACCATAATTCGAAGGCAGCTTCTCTTTATGTTGGTTCCATGTCAGTCTGACTTAATATTGCTGATTCTGTGCAGAGTATGTTACTGTCTCCTTATATAATTATGTCCAACGCAGTTATGTTTTCCTTTGAATCTTCATATGGAGAAATACCTATATGATCCAGTTCCCACATACATTTTAATTCATTATGACATGGATTACTTGATTCCGTGGATATATATTGATCCATCGGGGTGACCGCAACTTTCAAAATTGTAACTACCTCTACTTGGGCGCTAGACTTGTCGCTATGGCAGGAGCCACTTAGTGCATAATCAAATTTAGTGGGCTAGAGAATTATGTCACCCTCTTTCTTGTACCCTGGCCGCACTAAGTCATAATAATAATCGGCACCAACCAACAAGTCCAGCCGAGGTGTCTGTGTCATTAGAGGATCAGCTAATTTGTCACCTTTGTCTCGCAAAACTCTCATGTCTGCTTCAAGGCACTCTGATCCTTTGTGATCCGGGAGAGTTTCTACCACAACTGCTTGTAGAGGATAGTTTCTGCCCCGGAACTTGTATTTGAAGGACACTACTGGGTACTTTCTGCTCTCGCATGCTCCGGTAAACCCTCGCAACTCTAGCTCTTCATCACCCACTTTCATATAATGGATCGAGTCTAGAGCGGAATTTAAGATGAAGGTGCACTGTGAGCACTGATCCAGCAGTGTTCTCATCTTGACTGTTCCTCTTGATTCCTTAACTGTTGGCAGCATTACAGTTGGGAGGATAATACTAGTCTTCTTTGACGACACAGACATCGTGGTAGTTTGCGTCTTGGTCTTTGTTACCTGTTGAGGTTTTTGCTCCTTCTTTGCACCATCCCATTGAGATCTGCACTGACAGAGGATATGGTAGTGTCTGTTTTGACAGAACTTGCAGTTGCGGATGTCAGGGTTCACGCAACCATTGCTCCCGTGGGTTGAAGATAAGCACCCGGTGCAAAGGATGAGTTGCATTGCGCGTTTTACTTTCAGAGCACTGGTTTTGAATTTGCTACACTTAAACCATGCATGTGCCCCTTCGCACAACATGCAACCCCTCCTTCGCACGGAGGCCTCCTGCACCGCAAAGGATGCTGAAGCAACTGGTATGTGTGGTGTAGTCCGTTCCGCTACACTTTCCATGTTAAACACTTCTGTCTGGTAAGCCTGGACAAACCTTTCTAGGTCCAGACCTTTTTCACCTAAAGTTCTCTTCAATGTTTCCTTTAGTGGGGATGGCAATTTATTCATGAGAATTACAACACTAGCTTCATGAAGGGTAATTTGTAGGGTCTCTATTGACCTCAGTGTACTTTCAAAACTAACATAGAATCCCTTTAGTTCCTCGACATTGTAAGAGGGAGGATTCAAAGTAGTAAGGTTAGTTATATGTGCCGCCTTAATTCTATCCCTGTGCCCATAGGTTTTCTATAGAAGAGCAACCGCTGTTTGGTAGCTGGCTCCTTCAATTGCGAAACCTTCAATGAGTTGTTTTGCCTCGCCATTCAGTTGACCTCTTAAGTAGGTGAATTTTTGGATGTCACTGAGCTCCCCATTGCTGTGGACACTACAGTGGAACATATCCCAGAATCCCAGCCATAGAGTGGGATCACTGTCAAACACAGGAAGGGTTATTTTCGGCAATCTTATACCGGCATTTCTGGTGACTGCAGCACGATTTGGCTCCTTGTGTTTTAGCTTACCTTTGAGGAGGAGGATAACTTTATCAAGACACTCTATATAATCCACGTCAGTTTCTATGTCCGCGAAATACTCGGCGTCATCTTCATAGAGCGTTTCCATTTCGCGACGACATAAATTTAAATCTTCGAGCTGTCTTAATACCGAAGCCAATTTAGCCTCAATCGCATCATTATCTGCATTAACTAAAAATGTAGTAATATCTCTGGTGATCCTAGTCAAACCACTCTTGATACCCCCCATTGCGTTGCTTGTACTGGGACAGTGTCAACGACATGATGGCAATACACAGGAAATAGAATAGTATAATACTATATCTTACCTATATGGACGGAAAGCGCACTCAGAAAGTTAGCTGACGCCAATAAAGGCAAGATATAGGGAACCCCGACTTAAACTTAAATTAATTAAACGTATGATGCCGGGGTAGGGCAATAAGCGGAAAATATGACGCGGAACACAATAATAAAAGTAAACGAACGCATACATATCTCCACACTTAAATTTAAAAGGTAAACCTTATATTAAATGCGGCAAAATGTTGTTAGAGTTCACTAAGGAAGGAAGGCCAAAAAGGTGTATAACAAGCCAATTTAAATTGTAAACCTATAATAAACTAGGCTAGCCCAACATCTAATGGTACCAAAAATGTTTGTGGTAATTACCCCCTTTATATTTAGTTAAGACCGAACAAATTCAATTTAACCCTTATAATTTTACTTTACATTAATTTAAGTGTTGCAATTATACCTAGCCTATTGTAACAGCGCATTTTGAGCGACTGTACACTCTAGGGTAACTCATATAATCACTTGTATAACTCACACCCTTATAACAGTTATTCACTTACTTAAGTATACTACTGTACATTCTAGTTGGGAATGATCTCCCTATAGACAGATCATCTCCCCACCTATGAAAGGACTTGGTACAATTCTTGCAGATTAAGCAAGCATTCCCACGGTCTTCTTAAAGTATTGCAGCAACTCCAATATGATTGCTAGCAACATGTATCGTATGACACCACACTGGTCAGAAGCCGGCACGCTCGAGCCCCCAGGCATTGAGCAGTAGCAGTACAGCCAGCCATTAGGAAGGTTAACCCTTCATGCGGCCGTGGTAATTAATACAGTGACATATACAGTGACAGTACGATACAGTGCGATAATTAGTTTGTGTACCATTATATATTTCGCTATTCTTATTCTTTATTCTTTTACAGGAAAGATTATAATCACAGGAATATAGCTCAATCTAATTGCTTTTATAATATAGTGCAAAGCTGTAGTTATTTCTCAGTCGGGTAGCTACAATACCTACAAAGACAATCAATAACTCAAACCAGCCCCTAATTAACCCCTAAGTGTCGGGGCGCAACATAAGTCGAGTATAATAAATCTGGACTATCTGGCGGCGCTCGACATAGGTCGTGTGGCAATTTCAGCACGTAATGTTGCTGAGAGAGAGAGACAAGTGGTGGCAGGAGAGTAGCGAGCGTACGACTGCTCCAGACCACCGCGGCGAACCTATTGACACGAATCCCACCTCCTCCCTCCCTCTCTCACTCGCTATATACGGAATTGTATGGGGAAAGTGCCGAATTACATGCTTTTTGCACTCGCGTTGCGCGGTTGTTGCAAGAAAACTAGCCATCATAAAAGGATCGTTATGGTGTCATTGGAAAGCTCTGTTTATGCCCTTTCAGGGATAGATACTTGTTTTACACTCTGGGTCTTATTTAGGCATGAAAATGATCACGTAAACAGCCCTATTTTGGCTAAAAACACCCTGCTGGGCGGTACATATAAATAAACCGCCTAGCCCGCTAATAAGGTGTTAAGCATAATATATTTTGTTGGTAAATAAACCCTAGAAAACCCAACAGTGTCTTTACTTCAAATCAATACCTTAACAAATTACATCTCAACATGTTTTTACAGTGAAAACCTCAACTACAAGCATAATCAAGGACAATTAAGGTAAGAGGTAAAAAGGGCAACCATAAAGTCACCGCTACATAATTGGTGGCAGCGGTGGGATTCGTGTTCCCCAAATCGAAAACACAATTAAAATAAAACCTCCGAAGAGCAAACAAAAGCACTAAGAAAAAGCAATTAGGAAAACATTAACATAACAGAGCTAAGTGGAAAGAAAAACATCGATGAATGATAACAAAATAGAAGTGGATTCAGAGTGAGCTGGTACTATAACTCAGTACCCAGCACATCAGCGCTGACCTCAGCATTCCCTTCACTGAGCCAATGAGTCACGGTGAGCCCGCGCGCCAGCAACTCGCCCCAGCAACTCAACCCTAGACACACACACGCACGCACGCAGACCACGCCCAGGCCAGGGTATGACGTGTGTGTGAACTGTGACGTCACGGGAATTGGTGACGACATAAGGAGAAGCGATCAACTCTAAGGGATCAACACTTCAGACTTCATTCTACAACAGCTGATTAGAAGACCTTCAAACATCGCAACATTCAGCTTTGTATCGGTTAGTCAGAAATAACATACAAACTAAATATACTAGTAATTAGTGCTAGTAAAAATCCTGTCAACACAAACAAGCAATGCCAAAGTATCTCAACTATTCTTTCAACTTATTCATGTGTATAGAATAATTTAGCTGGGACTGTACGTTCCTCATTAATTTAATTCCTTCTATGAATTCAAGTTAGATCAAAGAATTTAAATTAAGTACTCTATATTTGCAGTAACAGTTTCTCAAGTAATAACTTAGCAGAGATTCAAAGATTTACTTCTGTTACACACTGTGTTAATTTCTTTTCAATTTCTTAGTAAGAGAATAGGCTTCCCTATAGTGCCTTACTAACCTGAATTTTCCAGAATTTTCCTGTTTTCACAAACTAACTGCTCACTCATCAAACTAACCACCATTATCATCCATACAATCTTGGGTACAGGTGTGTGGTTAAGAGAAATCCCTATTATCAAAATTTTGGTACCAGTGCTAACATTTGTTTTGTGGGATTATTTGTCAATGACATCCAATCCAGGTACTTTAACAAAAGTGTCATTTTTTTCTAATGTCCTTTAATCTTTTTAGAAAAGAGAATGTTTTAGAGGAAGATCTCATATCCTCTGATAGTCAATCTGATGGACATTCAGACAGTCCTCCTGAAGCAGAGGGAAGGGAAGTAGCACCACAGTCGGTCACAGAGTTAGATAAAGATGTAGACAATTCTTTTGACACTGACATTGACACACTTACTAACCAACTGTCCGACTCTTTCAAGGATAAATCGAGTTATCCACCAGAGATTGACACCTCCTCTAGCGCCTGCGGTACACAAAAGGTTACATCAGACCTCGTCGACACAGAGGCTAGTGTAAACCTAAGCGCAAGCGGGGGGACAAAGGTAATTAACGCGCCTCCAGAATCTACAAAAACCAAGTCGTTCCAGTTACGCCCTACAATTTTAGATGCACGCCAACATCGATCAGGTAGGCAATATCCGACAGGTAACTTGAACATGTCAACTACTCCGCCGATGACTACTACGACGGCTACGAGTATGACTACTACAACACCCACCATGTCAGGACACGTGCCACCACCTGCGATAACCATTGTGCCAACAGGGCATGGTGTTGCATCTTACTCCGGAAAGGACTGCCCTAATTACCCGGGGGGAGTTCTCACATTTTTCAGGAACATAGAAGGACTCATGAGAAACAGCAACATTATTACTGATGAAGACAAAATTGAGCTTGTTAGATCATACCTGAAAGACGGCTCGAAACCTAAAGTTTTTCAGTCCATTCTAGGCTTCCAAACAAAAAAATACCAGGAATGGAAAACTACACGATCGAGGTCTTTGGGAATGGTAACCAAGGAGGAGAACTAGCCTTCATCCATAGATTAGCTGACAAACTCGACACAGATGGCGGAAAGCATGACCAATACATGGCCATGGCAATAGCCGGGGATGTATATGCAGATGCCAAAGGAAAGTTTCTAGCGCCCTCTTCAGTATGGATCAACACTGCTACCCATGAGTGCATGATGCTGGAGAACTTAGGCAAAGTAGTGGAATATCTAGTATACATGCTCATGCTGGATCCTCGCCTGAGGAAGGAAATGACAAAAACAGAATTCCTACCCACCACTAACCTGCAGAAGTTAGTGAGCAAACGTACATATAAGATTACCACAGACTTAGTACCAAAAGCCTTGGTAACCCCAGTAGAAGCCTCAGGGAGCAGACCCAAACAAATGCATAGTAGCAGCTCGAGGAAAGACAACAGCTGTGATCATTACCACAAGAAGGGACATGACAAGACAGCCTGTTGGAGACTGCACCCGCAGCTAATTCCAGACAAGTACAAGAAGAAGACGACATTCACACCCTCCAGTGAGACATCATACCAAAGTGGACAAGCTCAAAAACACCAAACAGGCCAAGTGCAAGGGAAACAGAAGATGACTTGCATGTTCCATGGTGAGAAAGGACACTCCACAGAGGATTGCCGTACAATCAAAGGCTTAGCTGCAAAGCGTCAACAAGGATCGTCGGGGGAAGACTCGCGCACAAGACCCAACGATCAAACGTAGAAAAACCTACACCGTTACCTACCAATGTCCACTCGTCGCCCTTACACGTGCCCTCGCTCGTTGCGTCAGTATCACGAGTGAACATTATGTCAATTCCAGTAACGGTAGGTGACGTGAAGATGTCTCTGGCTCTTGACTCCGGCGCCTGCGCCAACGTCTTGTCCTACGAGTCATTGACAAATCTTCAAAATCAGCTTAAGTGCAACTGGAAACTTAATCTCCCAGACATGCAACTTACAGGAGTTACACGGAATAACCTAAAACTAGTAGGTATGGTAGACATTCCGTTTAGGTTCACACGTCACGAAGACCCAAACATCAAGACGAGGTTTTACGTGATCAAGGATTTTCCACTCCCAGCAGATGGCCTCATAGGCATTGGAACAATGAAAGACAATCGCATCGCCTTAAATCCTTCCGACCAACAGATGATCTACAACCGACGCAAGTATTCTACAATGCAGAACCCGCATCCTCTCCTGCACTCGACCATTGCAGCGGCTGTTTCAACAAGCATGGACAGTTCGCGTGCGCGGCCCTTGGTGTCCCCGACTCCAAGTAACCAGAGTGTTGGATCAACGGATCAAGGTTCACGGTTGTATCCCTTAGTAGTGATCGGAAAACAAAGGATACGTGCTAGAGAGGGTGCACACCTCCCAGTTAGGTTACCCAAGCTCAAGAAAGGCACGGATGCAGTATGTCTAAGTGAAAGTGCATGTATTAACACCTTACGAGCGGCCTATGCGGTTTATTTATGTGTACCGCACAGCGGGGTGTTTTTAGCCAAAATAGGGCTGTTTACGTGATCATTTTCATGCCTAAATAAGACCCAGAACGTAAAACAAGTACCTATCCCTGAAAGGGCATAAACAGAGCTTTCGAATGACACCATAACGATCCTTGTATGATGGATAGTTTTCTTGCAATAACCGTGCAACGCGAGTGCAAAAAGCAGGTAATTCGGTACTTTCAGTACATAATTGAGTATGTAGCGAGTGAGAGAGGGAGGAGGGAGCTGAGATTTGTGTCAGTAGGTTCGCCGCGGTGGTCTGGAGCAGTCATACGCTCGCTAGTCTCCTGCCACCACTTGTCTCTCTCTCTCAGCCACATTACGTGCTGAAATTGCCACTCGAGTTATGTCGAGCGCCGCCACATAGTCCAGCTTTTTTTAACTCGACTTATGTTGCTCGCCGCTAATTAAGGGTTAAAGGACTAGCTCTCGAATCAACCTTGTACAAGCTTCAGGGTAAAGCAAGGACCGAGATACTAGTCTATAACAGGTCTAACAGTCCAATCACACTGAAGTCCGGCTGCAAGATCGGAAAAGCTCTTATGTACGACTATCCAGTAGATCCTGAACCTCCGGAGTGGCCCTCCGCAGAAGCACCAATTGCAGCAATGACAGCATCGTCACCATCCGAAATTCGAGACGAGGAACCTCTCAGGCAAAACCTAAAGAAAACAGACTTTCCAGAAGAGGCAGAATCCCTTCTGCAGTTGCTACAGTCTTTCAGAGATGTAGTTGCACTCCCAGGAGAACGTCTAGGTAAAACGGATCTAACAACGCATACCATACCCTCAAACCAGGCACCAATCCCGTTTACACAGCGGCGTGCAGATTGCCACACTGTCAAAGGGAAGTAGTAAAAGGGATGGCAGACGAAATGCTGGAGCAAAATGTTATTCGCCATTCATCCTCGCCATGGAATTCACCTCTTTTCCTGGTACCTAAGAAGGATGGAGGATGGCGTCCGGTGATTGATTATCGCAAAGTCAATCAAGCAACTATACCTGACAGGTTCCCCATGCCTGTACTGTCCGAGCTACTACAAGGCATAGGAAAAGGGAACAAGGTATTCAGTACTCTAGACCTCCTCAGTGGGTACTGGCAAGTTGGAATGGATGAGAAATCAACAGAAGTCACTGCGTTCTCTGCCCCCAGTGGACACTACGAATGGCTACGCATGCCGTTCGGACTGAGATACGCACCCCTCACCTTTCAAAGGTTAGTAAACAATCTTTTTGCGGGCCTATTGGGTGACTCAGTCTTCGCCTACCTGGACGACATCATAGTCTGTAGCAAAGACGTCAGCTCTCATTTCAGCAAACTCCAACAAGTACTGGAAAGACTTCAAACGGCAGGTTTACGTATCAAGATCAGTAAGTGTGATTTCCTAAAAGAGAAAATCAAATTCCTAGGTCATCAGGTGGACGCAGAAGGAATTCACACTATGAACGACAAGATCATCGCGGTACAAAATTTTCCACGTCCAAAGTCGGTTGAGAATGTCAGAAGCTTTATCGGGCTTTCTGGCTATTACCGGTCTTTCGTGAAGAACTATGCGAGTGTAGCGAGGCCTCTGACACAACTTCTCCGGAAGGATGCTCCATTCACATGGGGTCAAGAGCAAGAGGAAGCATTCACTAACCTCAAAGAAGCACTCACCAGAACGCCTGTCCTAGTCTTCCCAGACCATGACAGACCATTCACACTCTGCACCGACGCCTCTCTCAAAGGGCTAAGAGCTGTTCTAATGCAACCAGATGAACGAAGCAAGATGCAAGTCATTGGATATGCAAGTCGTGTGTTGAATGATGCTGAGACTAGGTATCACTCAACGGAATGGGAATCCCTTGCAGTAGCTTGGGCATTGAAACATTTCAGAGATATCATCCTTGGTTATAAAATCCACCTCTACACAGATAATGAGGCAGTAACAAAGATATTCAAGGGTGGTAAGAATCTCACTGGCAGACTAGCGCGGTGGTACGAAACGGTATTACAGTTTGATCCTACTCTGTATCATCTCAAAGGTAAAGCTAACGTGGCGGCAGACGCACTATCACGAAATGTGCAAGTAGCCCCAGTAGTCCAGCTACCGACGCTTACAGAAGACCAAGTGAAAGAAGAGCAAAGCAAGGATCCGCTGTGGTCCAAATTCATATATTCCTTAGAATCAGGGGATAACACAACTCTCCCAGAACTACCCGTACCTCACACGCAATTCAGGTTGCTGGACGGAATACTAGTTAAGAGTTATTCCCACAGACCTTGACGCACCCCCTCGTGTAGTGATTCCAGACACGCTCACAGAAGCAGTACTTACGCAGATGCACGATGCTCCCCAAGCTGGTCATCCAGGAAGGGATAGAATGATCCTAGCGACACGAAGGAAGTACTACTGGAAAACGATGAGAAAGGATATTGAACAACACATAGCAAGATGTCTCTCCTGTGCCCAGCACATGGGAATCTGTGATGGTCCCGCACCAATCTTGGAGTATCCAACGCCTTCACTTCCATTCGACACTGTATCAGTGGATTTGCTGAAGTTGCCGCGGAGTCACCAGGATTCACAGTATCTTCTAGTATGTGTTGATTTCTTCTCAAGATTCGTAGATTTAGCACCGCTTAAAACTAAAACAGCGGATGAAGTTGCTCATGCATTAGTAACGCATCTCATCTGTCCGTTCTCCTGCCCTAAGACGCTCCTCTCGGACAACGGGTTGGAATTCAAGAACCAGGTGATTGCAAGTATCTGTGATATCTACAATATCAAGCAATCGTACATTGCAGCATACCACCCAGCCTCAAATGGGTTGGTAGAACGCATGAATAGGACACTCCTAGAAGTCCTACGCCATGTAACAAACCCGCTCCATGAAGCGTGGGAAGACTGGCTTCCACAGGTGGCAGCTTGTGTAAACGGTTCTGTAAAGTCCTCTACAGGTAAGACGCCCCACTACATAGTCTATGGACAAGACAAGATTCTGCCATATGACCTGCTATCCAAGCCTAGCACCCCAGTCTACAATCTAGAGGACTATGCTAAGAGACAACTCCAGGTCTTTAGCAAGATCCACCATCAAGTCCGAGATCATTTACAGGCATCCCGTGCAGAAATGATAAGGAAACAGCACAAAAGAGCACACCAGACTGTTCTTGAAGTAGGTGACAAAGTTATGTGCCTAGATCCGACGAGAATGACTAAGCTCTCGCCGAAGTATAGTGGACCCTATGTCGTTACGGACACAGCATCCGGTAACAAGTATGAGGTTCGAGACCCTACCACAAACAAGGTAGAAGTAATTCATGGTGACAGGTTAAAACGGGTGAGCCCAGAACTCTCCGTAGATGGCCATATTATACCTGCTCCATCACCTTCGGCGGTGCAACCAACTGCACCGACCGAGACTGACTCCGCACAGACAAACGAGTATAGGCGGAAGCTTCGTTCTGCTAGCAGAGCGTTCTAAGACCACTCTAGTAAGAGAGTGAAGTAAGACCACTCTAGTAAGAGAGTGAAGTGAGACCACTCAAGTAAGACCACTCTAGTTAGAGACTGAAGTATTCTATACCCATCATCGTTCTGTCAACGTCACATATCTGACAGAGCACACCATTCCCCACGTACATCCTACTGGGCGAGTGAAGTATTCTATTAGTACCCCTACGAGTAGAATATTGCCCTTTCTCCCGAGAAAGATGGTCTGGTTAATGAAAGCCCTTCTTCTACTTGGAACACTAATTATGGTTGATTCTACGACACCCTCGTATCTGAAACCTGGCGCCCTTGTAGCCCAAGTTGGAAGAGTGCTAATTGCGGAAGATGTAGTAGCAGTTCAGTATGAATTCGGAGACATCTTTGACATTCCTCGTAGTGTTGAGACGCTCCAACGTCACCTAGACAAATTACACTCTACTTTTACCTTCCCACTGAATAATCAGACAGTGCCCCGTGACTTACGACTTACAGTTATACTCCAACGCTCTCGTGTAGCTCGTATGAATCGTAACTTACGGAAGATCCAATTGGTCCTGCCTGAAGACCCTATCCAGGTAGCCAAACACGCTCACTCACGGCGTACAAAGAGAGGACTTTTCAATTTTGTTGGCTTGATCTCCCATGAGCTCTTTGGAACAGCCCAAGCTTCTGATGTTGAAAAGCTGGGAAAGAGACTTAGTGTACTGGAGACACCAGCAAGATCCATGAATAGAGTCTTGAATTACGACTCAATAGCAATGAAGGATGTATTCACGACAGTTAACTCGGTAATTACGACTATTAATAACTTGACACAAGTAGTTAATTCTCTAGTTTCTGATGGACATTCCACAGATAAAGTCATTTACTTGTCCGAGATCTTGCAAGCTACTGAGGAAGATGTTAGCGATTTATTTCTGAGTACGAAGAGGGTTATAGCAAATCTCGTTGATGCTGCCCTAAGCCGAGTCACCAGTGACCTAGTACCTGTAGAACATCTCAGTACGGCAATAGAGATAGCGAAAGACCAGTATTCCCTGATGCCGCTATTTGAAGCAGGTGAATGTGAGTTCTACTACCCTCTCTTGGAAGCAGTTCTTACGCACTCATCAATTTTAGTCCACATCCCGTTCAAGTCCTCACACATGTTCAATGCTTGGAAAATTATCCCGTTCCCGTTTCTATTAGACGGAAGATTACTAACCGTGACTGACACAGCGGACATGATGCTCGTCTCCGACGACCTTCAACTTGTGACTGTGACTGACAATGACGCACTTAACTTATATAGGTCCTCGTACCTTCATCTATATGTGTGTCCAGCGTATATGTTTTCCTTTACGTCCCCGGACAAAACTGCATGCGAACTTACCTTGACTCAAACCACTGTGACTGACACTGGAGCTATGAAAGACTGTACTTACGCCCCGGCTCCTCAGCTCCCCGTGTTTCATAAACACTTGCTAGATATTCAGTTCTTTTACTTCCCTAACCAGACCCAGGTGTCTCTCATATGTCAAGATTCTAGAAATATATTCCATGCACAAGGGATGTATCAGGCCCCTGATCACTGTGAAGTAAGGAGTTCACTCATTAATACTCTACCTTCTCATCAGCACCTCGCCCTGATTACTAACCTCTCTTCTGAGTTCATCCCAATTAACATTTCTTTCACAGGCAACTCTTCAGACCTGATCATCAAGTCACGTAGCATTAAAATGTTAAATGCATTGAATTCTTCTGAGTTTACTAATCTCATTAGTTCATCTCTCCCCATGTCCATCAGCCCAGACGTTCTCTATCCTACAGTACTAACCCCTACCTTGGCTCTCTCAGTAATAATTCTAATCCTTGTAGGCCTCTTCCTTCGCCTATCTTTCAGGGTTGATCGCCTGACTCTTAGACGTAAGGCTAAGCTGGCAACTGCCGAGGCGACTGTGTAAGTTGTTTCTTACCTTTTCATACTTCTTTGGCATTGCTATACACTGGGAATAGCGTTATGTAAGTCATAGGGATGATAGGGGTGATATATATATGTTCGGTGGACCTCACTTTACGTGGCCGAGCGGTGTAACAGCGCATTTTGAGCGACTGTACACTCTAGGGTAACTCATATAATCACTTGTATAACTCACACCCTTATAACAGTTATTCACTTACTTAAGTATACTACTGTACATTCTAGTTGGGAATGATCTCCCTATAGACAGATCATCTCCCCACCTATAAAAGGACTTGGTACAATTCTTGCAGAGTAAGCAAGCATTCCCACGGTCTTCTTAAAGTATTGCAGCAACTCCAATATGATTGCTAGCAACATGTATCGTATGACTCCACACTGGTCAGAAGCCGACACGCTTGAGCCCCCAGGCATTGAGCAGTAGCAGTACAGCCAGCCATTAGGAAGGTTAACCCTTCATGCAGCCGTGGTAATTAATACAGTGACATATACAGTTACAGTACGATACAGTGCGATAATTAGTTTGTGTACCATTATATATTTCGCTATTCTTATTCTTTATTCTTTTACAGGAAAGATTATAATCACAGGAATATAGCTCAATCTAATTGCTTTTATAATATAGTGCAAAGCTGTAGTTATTTCCCAGTCGGGTAGCTACAATACCTACAAAGACAATCAATAACTCAAACCAGCCCCTAATTAAGCATAATATATTTTGTTGGTAAATAAACCCTAGAAAACCCAACAGTGTCTTTACTTCAAATCAATACCTTAACAAATTACCTCTCAACATGTTTTTACAGTGAAAACCTCAACTACAAGCATAATCAAGGACAATTAAGGTAAGAGGTAAAAAGGGCAACCATAAAGTCACCGCTACATAATAGCCTACCACCTAATTATTGTTGACGTGGCTCTCCCAGGCCGCAGAAGACGCGATAGTGTCCACCCTAGCACCCCCTTGGACAAAGTTACCACCAGGAAAAATGGGTGGAACATCGGCTGGGGCGGCCCATATGGCCGGGTAAAATAAACGGGACCCGGCGGAAATTAGGCCACAGCCAATAAACACCAGCCCACAAACCTACAGGGGCACCAGGAAAGCGGAACTAGGGAACAGAAAGAAGGAATAGCAAAGAAATAGTAGACAATAGGAAAGCAGAAGCAAGAAAAGACAAAGAAGAAAAGATAGCACAAGGCAAAAGTCAGAGGTATCGAAGGACCATATTGTGAGAATTCAAGAGTAAACAAAGTGGAATTTACCTATAAACTCACAAGAGTTAACTTACTTTATTGGTTGATAGGGATAGATAGCTCAATGATAGTGGTAGGAATAGATAGAAGATATAGTGGCCACTAAGATATAAGAATTAGGATGACTTAACAGGAAACAGGTGGTTGTATTGGAGCGGCTAGAAGGAGATCTTGATGAGGTCGTAGGTAAAGCGAGTCTGAGGTTTGTGGCGAACTACTGGCGATGAACCCGCCAGTTCCAAGAATGACGCATGCGCAGTTTTCTTATCTACCAATGCGTCATTTAACTAACTACAAAATATACCGGATTTATTATAATGACAACCCGATATAATAATGGATAATAAACCCATACAAACTTAATACGAAATAGTATATATCTTTTATATAAAATTATATAACTTAGCCTAGTACTGGCGCCTAATTTGAACTTCCAGTATGTTTACTTAACCTAAACTGTCGAGTTACTTACGAGTCTCGACAACGTGTTTATTTAATTGCATACTTCCTGCTTTGTTTATTACCACAATTGAAGTATTATTGATCTCACTTTGATTGATTCTATTTATATGTATTCTCTTCATTGCCTTATAGTTCTCATAATTATCAAGGTAATGTTACATCCTGAATTGCAGACATATATTCGGGAATTGAATATTGAAACGATTATGTTACGGTATCCTAACACTACATCAAATAACTAAGATACTATTCCTATGCCTTTAAATAAACTTGTGTATATCATTCACATGTGTGTTGTTACTGAGTTCTGTAGTACCTAGTTGAATACTTATTTGTGATATTAAGAACGTGTTCGGTGAGTCCCTGTTGGGATTATATACACTCTATAAGTCCAGATCTGGATTTTAGTAAAGACTATATCACGAGCTTTAACTATTATAGCCCGACATAACAAATATTTTAGTTGGTAATTAGTATATATAAGTATTCCAAATATACCCATTCTCTAGTAACGAGGATATAATTATGTCTAGCGCCATTATAGCGAATTTTGTGGATAAATCTAGCGATGATTGTAATTTAGGATTGGCAACTGATGACAGGTTGAAATTTATTTATCAACCAGCGTCCACTCTCACTGACCACGGACTGGAGGTGTTACTACTCGTGTGTATAATTTGCGGTTGTGTGTACGTTCCCGTGATTCTATGTGAATTCCCGTGATTCTCTGTGCGTTCGTGTGATTATGTGTGCACCTATGCCTCATTACAAGCCAGTTATCACATTACTCGAACACACAATCCACAGCTGTGATGACGCCTTTTGTTTGTTCATCTATAGTTGTTGTTGTTGTTGTTGTTGTTCCCCAGGCTGTCTGGCCTAACAGCCCCAAGGTCCAGAGTAAGGCCAAGGCCATAAACGAGCGCCCCCACAAAACCCTCCCTGCTTACCACTAACAAATCCCGGGTGACCGAAGCCACGCCAAGGCAGGGAGCTGAGGAGGGTGCGGAAACGCCCGGGAAACCAAAGCCCCACCTAAGGCCCTGTGCCCCTCAGCAATTATGAAGGGAAAGTTGAGGGGCAAGGGTTGTGGGGAAACAATGTCGCAAGGAGAGCTTAATTGGACACATTAATTGGACACCGCTTGATCCTACCGTCTCTATCATGGTTTGTAATGCTTATTTTGATTTGGTCATTCTATGTTTTGCCTGCGTCGACAATGAAGAACTACATTGTTGTTGTTGTTGCTTTGGGGCAACAAAGGTCGGGTGTTGATTAGATGTAAATGATTTGTAGCAGTCACTCTTGCAACTTTGGGTGAGACACTTGTTACAGGCACCTTTGCCTTTTGTGTCCTTCATTCACATAGAGGAACCACACATTTTGAGATACTGAGCTGCTAATGGTAAGGAAGGAGGGGAAGAGGAACAATAAAAGAGAGATAAGAAGGAGAAGGAAGTAAGAGGAGGAGGGGAGAAGGGAAGGATAGGAAATGTGGAGAAGGGAAGATGTATGGAGGAAAGGTAAATAACGAAGGACAGGAGAGGAGGAAAGAAAGAAGGAAGGAAGAGAAGAGGAGAAGCTGGTGAAGGGACAGAGAAGGCAGAGAGTGAGGAGAAGAGGATAATGTGATGAGGGTAAGAATAGGGGTGGAAAAGAGAAGAAAGATAGAGTGGAAGGGAAGAAGAGCAGGATGTGATAAAGGAAGGAAGTGAGGAACGGAAGATGAGGGAGGGAAGAAAGGTGTAATGAAGAGGAGAGAGAGAGAGAGAGAGAGACTGAAGCCTCAGAAGCATCCAGAGAACTTGAGCGGGCTTGAGAGAGACAGTAAGCTCTCTACTGAAGCCTACATGTATAAGGCAAAGCGCCTCTTTATACTCTCTCTCTCTCGCTCTCTCTCTCTCTCTCTCTCTCTCTCTCTCTCTCTCTCTCTCTCAATGAGCACACACACACACAAACATAAGGGTAGGTGTGGTGGACTAGTCTTACTACTAACTGTAGGTTCCCAGGTTCAAATCCGGTATTTCATTAAAGATATTATTGTGATGGAGTATATATATATATACTGTATAGTATACTGTATATATATATATATATATATATATATATATATATATATATATATATATATATATATATATATACCGGTATATATATAATAAAACATTTGTTTACTTCCTTCTTCCTTCATGCTTACCGTAATTGTATTTGTTTGTGTGAGATTATCTCTTATTAATTTTCCTAGTTTGTTAAATTGTTATCGTTAACCCTAACTAGTGCAAGGCGAGTCTTTTTGGACCGTCCCTGTTTCACTCCATTGGGTTGGAGATTATACAATGTTTCACTCCATTTTCACCCCATCCAGTTGTTGATAGTTTCTTGGCGAGCGATAACGAGGCTAGAATTTTGACAGGGATACTTTCTTAAATAATTTTTAAATAATTTGATTGAAGGAGGTCTGGGTAGGCATTTATATATTCTGGAGGGGGTCTGTGGCCCAGTTTGTCTTAGTTTAGGGGGCAAACTAAAATTAATTGCTAGGAAATGTCAATTCAATAATTACCGAAAGCAAAACTTCAATATTACACTCAAGAAGTCGCACCGAATTTCACTAACGATCCGATCCGTTATGTTTGTTTTTAAAGTTTATATCTGCTATGTGTATGCTGTGTGTTTATTTAATATTCGATAATAAGATTTTAATTTGTTTAATCCTTAACCCATAAAGGGCGACTGTCCTAAATAGAGGTTTATGTGGTGCACTGTGACCGTCCTCAATAGATCCAGAGCATACAAAACCCTTTAACCCTTCTTTAGCGGGGCCCGACTTAAGTCCGTATCTAAAAAGCTGGACAATGTGGCAGGGCCCGACTTAAGTCTGTGTGCAATTTTGGCGCAATATTGGCTCTGAGAGAGAGCCGAGCGGTGGGAGGAGCATAGGTTGCCTCATGACCGCTCGCCACGACCGTCGTGGGCCCACTGACATGCAGTGGTGGGCGCGCTCCGGTGGGACCGGTAATGCGGCAGCGCTCCGCGCTCCTCAGACATAAGGTAATGCGGCAGCGCTCACGCGCTCCTTTGGTCAGCCGACCCGATGCACTTCCCGCTCTGCGCTCCGCGCTCCGCGCTCCCAAAAATAGGTATATAATAAAAAAAAGTAAAAAACAACTTCTAGAAGTTATTTAATTATTTACCTAAATTAATACAATCCTTTATCTTTCACTTCATTAAATTCAAAAAATTAAAAAAATTAAAAAACCTCAAGTCATGGTGTCTTTCTGAAGTTTAAGTTTCTCACTTTCTCAGTTTCTGTAATTCTTTATGTCATATCAATGATATGAATCATATGATTGATATCATTGTGACATTGTGACTGTCCATTGATATCTATGATATGACATAAAGAATTACAGAAACTGTCCAAACTGAGAAACTTAAACAGTATAAACTTATCAAGCTAACAAGCCTAACAATACAATAACAATATGATTAGTTGATTACATGATTAAACGATTAATAATTTAATATCATAATATGATATGATTGATATGATGATATCATTAATAATTTATTAAAATAGGCCCCTTCGTAAGCCGTAACTTACCTGTAAGGTTTACTTAGCGTTAGCAAAAGCAGAAAAAAGTCAGTAACAAGTTAACAACTGTAACACTGTCAGTCTGTCACTATCATAGTATCACTGTATCACAGTTCACTAACACCGTGAGTAACACCGTACGATGACTGTACACGATAATGACGTTTTTGAACCTGTTGTTGACAGGAAAAATCGCTTCCGGAGCGCCAGAAATGAACGCGAAATTCAAAGTTGCGCTCCGCGCCTGCACTCCGAGTTCAGATTTTTGCCGCTCTTCGCTCCGCGCTCCTCTATATTGGTAGTGCGCACCGGATCGCAGAGCGCAGAGCGCCAAATCGGCGCGCCCACGTCCACCACTGCTGATATGTACTCCACACTACTCCACCCTCTCTCACTCGCTACACACGTAATTATGTAACGAAATGACCGTATTTTAGCGATTTTGTCCTTCGGTTGCACCATCGTTGCAAGACAACCAGTGATCGTAGAAGGATGGTTCGGGTGTCATTGGAAAGCTCAATTTACGCCCTTTCAGGGATACATACTTGTATTACGCTCTGGCTCTTGTTTATGCATGAAAAAGAACACGGAAACAACCCAATTTATGGTAAAAACCCCCGCTGGGCGGCACAGTGAATATACTCCACCACCCGCTCTTTGAGTGTCAAAACACCCCAGTGACACTCAAAACTAAACAATTTGTGATAAGGTGAGATAATTCCTTCATTACTTTATACCACTCTTACATATGTGTCCCCCTCCCCCCCCTCCCTTCCTTCCCCTCTCAATTATCAGCTATTTTTGCTCTTATTCCCCCCTTATATCGGGTAATTTTCCTTGCAAATTTCCCTTATGGGGTCTCTTTAACATGGGCGAGGCAGCTTGAGATCCTTGCAACACAGAAAATTTTACTCGGAGCCATCAGTGTCGCTCTAGAGCTCGGGTAGGGAGGATGTACACCGTCCCGGCTCTCGCCTCATGATACGACCTTGCGGCAATAATACGTCTTTTTCACCCCCTAAATGCTATTCCTACTTCTTTTATTGCTCTTAAATGTTCATATGTACATTTTAAAAGCAAAATAGGAGCATATGGATAAGTAATAATTGTATATATGGTAAATATGATGAGCTTCGTCAGAATAGAACCAAATACCTTCACATGGCGGGACCCTTCGACCTACCATAACTTCGTACTTTAGGAGGTAAATACATTGTTATAACTAATCTTGTTTTGTTTTCTCCCAACAGGTAAGATGGTGTTACCTGTTGTTTGCAATATCGTGAGTAGCTTTGTTATTTATTGTATAGTTCAAACTATCTGTTCTTTCCTCTCGCTTAAGCATTAGGCTATTCATAGTGCAGTTGGATACAGTACATAATTAGATATATATCCAGTATTCGATAAATGGAGGGCAATCTTGGTCATGTGCTGTACTTAATCCGTCTTGATGGTGTAATGGTTAGAGCGTGTAGTTCTGTATGTGATATCGTGGGTTCGAATCCTGGGAGAATCACATGCTTTCAAAAAATTAATTTTGGGTGTTAATGGTGTTAACAACGAAGTTAAAAATAATACCTAATATTTGTTGTACGTTTCAACCAATCTAATACACTTAACCCTTTATGTACCGGCGACGTCAGTTCAGTTTTATTACCTATATTTAGACGATTTTGTAAGCTTAAGAAGGACCTGGGGTAGTAAAAGGGTTAAATGGGATAGTTCGAAGCCTGTTGGGTTAGAGTTGTTTAAGACAGAACTATGGTTTGGCACTGGATTCGTTGGCACTAGTTGAGATCGACTCGCTGAAAGGATCTACTGGTTGATTGCCATGTTTGAGTTGGGTTAGATTAGCTTTAGACTTGGCTATTGTTTGGCACTGGTTATGTTAACATTGGCTGAAAGGAACAATTAGTTAAGCGGTATGGTTAAGTTAAGATAGGTGGACACTAAGCTTTAGCACTGGTTTAATGGTCCATGGTTGAACTAGCTCTGGTTATGCTCCACTGGATCAAATGGTCTACTTTGACATGGTATGGTTAGATTAGGCTAATTTGTGGCAGGTAAAGTTATAGATTAAAGTTGAATGGAATTAATTAACACTTGTTTGTTTGGTCATGATTGAGTTGGCACTGGTTGAGATCTACTGGTTGACATGGTCTACTGGTTGAGTTGACATGATTAGGATAGCCTAAGTTATGACTATAAGTTAGCACTGGTTAAGTTGGTGCGGGTCGAGAGCTACTAAACAAAATGTCTTAGTTTATTCAACATGGTCAAGGTCTGTCAGTGTGTTTTTTTTTCTTCTGTCTTAACCACAGGACTGTAGGCTGCTTGTAGCATTTAACCCGAGGAGCGCCATACGTGTTTTTCAAAGTGTCATCCATGCAAATTGATTAGCTTCAATTCTGACAGAATTAAATATATTTACCATAAAACACAATGTTACTGCATATACTTTACTTGTATAATGAGCATATGAATATTTAAGACCGGAAAATAGGTGTAAAATGCATATAACCAGTCAAAAAAAGCATAGTTGTGACAGGAGAGGATGGAAGGAGGCCAGAGAGTGCGCTGAATACACCCTCCCTCTGTGATGTCTCCCGAAATACTAATGTGAGACAACCGTCTAATTGTCCCAATACCCACTCTAGGCCACTGTTGAACAGTTTTAGCATCAGTGATTTAGAGGGCAAAGCAACCTCTGAGGATCGCTAAACTGTTGTTGCTTTACTTCCTTTGTACTCCTCTGTACTTTTGTATATAGACAAAGAGGCAGGCACACAGACAGACAGACAGGAGAGCAATCAGGTAGGCATGCAGGTAAACATGAAACAAACAGGCAAACATTTATACGCATGAAATATACATGCAGAGAAGCAAGTATGGAGCAAACCTGCCAGGAGGTAGAAAGTAGGCAAGCTTGTATCTTTACAGGGAAACGTACATGTATGTAGGCAGAGATGTAAGCATGCAGGCAGACTGACAAGCAAGGAAGCAGTTAGGCAGGCAGAATGCGTAAATGTATGCAGGCAGACAAGGATACAGCCAGGGTAACATACATACAAACATACTGACAATAACATATAGAGCAGCAGGCAGACATACAAGGATGTATTCAATTAGTCAGTCAGTAGGGGAGAGAGCTGAGAACTTAGAGAATGTGAGAGAGAGTTAGTGAATGGTAATGATTGGTACCTGGAGGGAGAACTGGGAACAAGTTTGGTATAGAGAGACAGAGAGAGAAAGAGAGGTGGTGGTGAATAGTAATGATTGGAATCTCGAGGGAGGACTGGGAACATGTTTGGTATGGTTTGAGAGAGAGAGAGAGAGTTAAATATATATTAAAGGTATAGATGACCACATGCGCGAAAGTAAGAAAGAAAAAGTATGTAGATGAATAAGTAAGAGCGAGAGAGAGAGAGAGCGTGTGTGAGTGGTGTGTGAGTTTGTGTGTATGTGGTGTGTGTGGTGTGGTGTGTGTGTATGTTTTTTGGTGTGTGTGTGTATGTGAGTAAGAGAGTTTGTGTGAGTATTTTCCCCATACCAACCACTTATGTCTTGTTGAGGTCAAGGTCACAGTGGAGAAAAGGAAATGTACAGTCACTATAAACAAAATATTTCACCTTTAGAAACTCCTTAAATGTTTTGTTTTCTTTTGATATCGAACAATCACGTGTTTTCACTATATTCTAGAAAACAATAGCCAATTATACTCAGCTTAGGAAGGACAACTTTACTGATGATTACTAAATGCGATGTTATTATTCTATACACTGTTAAACAAGGATTGTTTTATGTTGTAACTGTAAATTATATGCACAATATAATATTATTTGATGGTTACATAGTGGACAGAATGTCACCACTTTGTTTCTGCTTATAAATGGTAATTGACTGAGAGGATACTTTTCCAAAGAAATTCCATAAGATACTTCAAGCTCTCCTTTATTAGCTTAAAAACACAAGAGTTTTAACCCCTTCTGTACCAGTGACGTCTTTTGTATTTGATTTCAGCTAGATTTGGACGATTTCATGTAGCTTAGGAAGGATATGTGGTAGCTAAAAGGATTAATTGAGATAGTCTATAGCTTTTTAAATGGTCGACATCCTTCCTAAACTGAATATAATCGTCTAATAGTAGCCAAAATAACATGGAAAGGACGTCGTCGGTATAGAAGGAGTTAACTTGTTTTTGTTTATATCGGATTTGTTTGTTTCAATGATATTAAAACTTTAGGGAAATACAGAAACGTGAGCGTATATGTGTTTATACAGGTGTTCTAAGGTATGTTTAATACTCTAGAATGTTTAACGTTCTGTAGATAAATGGATACAGTAGATGGATAGATAAATATACAAAGATAGATTCATTAACTATTTGAGGCAAGGTGTATGCAGACAGAGGAGGGTAGAGAGATATTGGTATTTGTACAGACAACAGACAAAACAATCAATGTGAACAATATTTGTAAAAGAGAAAGGCATTTTATTTTCTATCATTGGGTCATGAGAAAGTGTATCGGAGAAAGGACGGGTAATTGGATTTTTATGACGCGTTGTTTCATTTTAAGTATTTACAAAGACGAATTGTAAACCAAGCCTTTCATTATGTTGTAGTTAGTTGGCATTTATATTTATTATTATTCATAAGAGACCAAGTAATGGTATTAGTTTTGGATATGTTTTATAAACAAATTAATAGTTAGGTAATTATATTGTGACTCTCGTATGTTAAGTAAAACACGAAAATACTTGATTGATAACACACTGAGGGAATGTGTTATGAATACACAGGTTGGATATATTTGCTGTACTGAAGTAACTTGACAGTGCTATAGGTGCGCTGGGTGTAATATGTGATGGCAGGAAACAGTTGTATGCCTGTCCGCTTTCACTTTTAATGTCAGTCATATTCTAAGCACTTGTTGTGGTGTATCACGACGCTATGGTGCACGGAATTAGAAGAAATATACTTCGATCTTTAAGAACTCTGGTCTTATCAAACTCTTTTTTTGTTGCATAAAGTTCATTAGTATTTGTTGACAGGTCTACATGCTTATTAAGAAGGCTCTATATTGACGTTGGTTGTAAAAATAGATTACTTGGAAATGGCCCCAGAAACCTAGATAGGGAAAGATAGACAGTTGAACAGGACGATTGGCAGCAGGGAGCAACCTAGATAGAGAGGGAGGATGGAATGTTTCAATTCCCTCTTAGCTTTATTATTCCCTGAACCTCTTCCTAAGCTGAATAAAATCGCCCAACGTTAACCAGAATATAGATACATTTGAACATAAACGGAAGCGTCTAGAAAAAAATAGGTAGAAACATGAACAGGAAAGATGGGCAGTTTCAATAATATATCTTTTTGTTATTATTCCCATAGGCTCTTTCTACGTGTTTAAACCTTCCCAATGCTAACCAGAGTGTATAAAACCACATAAAATACTATAGTTTATATTTGGGTTGAAGAGGAAGTGTCTATTTGGAAGCAGACAGAACCCAAGACAGGATAGATTGACAGTTTTAATTACCACCCCAAACCAACATGATACCAACACTATTACCCCTCCGAGCAAGGTTCACTGTTTGTACATACAGTTGTTGATGTTGTTGATGTTGTTCATGTTATTTATGAAGACTGTTACCAAGTCCATCCATCTAAGGTTGTATTACTTTGTGGACATGCAAGAGGATGAACAATAACATCACTACACTTACACTATACTATATTATAATACAATGCTACACCATCACACACTAGAGCTTTTGTAGAGCTACGACGCAAAGCCAAACAGTTAATTAAGGAAAGTAAAAAGACCCTGGAGTTACATGTTGCGAATCAAAGTCAAACAAACCCGAAAGAATTCTATAGTTATATCAGAAAGAAAAAAGTAGTTACTTCAACTGTTGGACCGATAGTTGATGAAAATGGAGAATACACCAAAGACGAAGTACAAATGAGTAATACCCTCAATACCTTCTTTGCATCAGTTTTTACAACCGAAGACCTCAGTGATATCCCTACACCATCGCCGATTCAGATTGATAATTCAGATGTTCTAAGCAATATCACCATTACAGAGAGAGAAGTATTGAATTGTTTAGATAAACTCAAGGTAAATATAATGCCTGGACCTGATACAATCTCGCCTAGAGTTCTAAAGGAAGCTAAGGATGAGCTCTCCAAACCACTGACATTGCTATTCAATGAATCCTTGCAGTCTGGGACTATGCCTTATCAGTGGAAGCTAGCCAACGTAACACCGATATTAAAAAAAGGCAGCAAATCCCTACCCAGTAACTATCGTCCAATTACACGCGGGGAAACGGTAGCAAAATTATTGGTAAATCTTTTAACTCACACGAATCTAAGAATTTCTTCTTCAATCGAGTTGTCAACTTGTGGAATGGGCTTCCCCGAGACGTTATAGACTTCATCACCGTTGATTCATTTAAACTCCGCCTAGACAAATATCTTGCATCAAACCTGTGACTGACTGCGTTTGTAAATGAATAACTTTATTTTATCCCCCTCTCAGTTACTAACCCATCTGTCCCCTACTAACTTCCTAATCCTGCCACGGACATTAGTTCCAGGGCAGTAATTCCCTTTCCAATGTTCCCTTACCCACTCTAAACCACTGTTTGGACACTTGATCCTCAGTGTTTTGGAGGACAAGCAGCCTAGAAGGGTCACTAGATCTGTTGATTTCCTTTGTACTCCTTTGTACACATGCACCTCACACACTATAGTACACTGGTTACAGACAACATTCACAACCACAACCATTCCAACTGTATGATAACATACAACATGCACCTCACACACTATAGTACACTGGTTACAGACAACATTCACAACCACAACCATTCCAACAGTATGATATTGGTCGGTTGGTCTATACCTTATTATAAGTAAGTAAGCACAAACTCTTGAACATTAACCTCTATAACTCACAAACAACTAGACTAATCAGCCTAATATTTCTACCATTTGGGAAGGGTCAGCCAGGAAATAGGCGTAGACATTTACAGCCCATTTGCTCTAGCACTTTCTGTGCTACAGAGGTTAGAGTTTACTAATTTGGAACAGGGTATAATATTAATAACCCTCCCCCGAAGACTAGGTAGAGACTCGAACCCGTTCCTGGAGGCGGTTGGTTCTTGGCCACCTCCTAGGTGATTAACATATCCGGTCTGTTTATGTGTTTAACCCTCTGAGTACCAGCAACGTGTGTTGTATTATACTCTAGCTATAGTTAGACGATATTATGCAGATTAGGAGGGATCAATGGTAGTTAAATGGGTTGGTTGAGATAGTCTGAAGCCTTTTTATAGCTAGAGGTTCTGCCTAAGCTGTATAAAATCGTATTATACTTGCCATAATATGATGGAAAGGACGTCATTGGTACTGAATGAGATAAATGTATTTTGATTAGATATATTGTCTTTCAGAATCGTAATAATGGTTAACTATTACAAGCACTGCCTTAGTGCTATTAGACATTATCTCTCTCTCTCACTCTCTCTGAAGCACTACCTGAGACACCTTTAATTACGGGGCAGCTGATCAGTCTAGGAGAGAGAGAGAGAGAGAGAACAAAAAACGCACGCCGCTAGAATATTCGTAATTATTATCAATTTTATTTAATATATAATAATCTAACAGTAAAACTAGATCTCCACGCTTTTGAGAGTCATTAGTACTCTCTCTCTCTCTCCTGACATCCCAAAATCAATATATATATATATATATATATATATATATATATATATATATATATATATATATATTTATATTATAATGCATCAAATTAGTGAAAATAGCATAATATTATATTATTTTATAGTATTACTAAGATATTATAGTAAGTGACATGAAGGAAACCGAAGAGGAAAACAAAGTGAAGACAACAAAGGAATATTTTTGTTTTGTTCTTGCATAAACAAGAGGCACTGAAAAGAAAGTAACTCTATTTATATATACAATATAAGGGAGAGAGAGAGAGAGAGAGAGAGAGAGAGAGAGAGAGAGAGAGAGAGAGAGAGAGAGAGAGAGAGAGAGAGAGAGAGAGAGAGAGAGAGTAATCTTAAGAAGCGGTAAAAAGACAATCAATTAACACCTCTCTCTCTATCTATCTGTGTGTCTGTTTATCGCTTTTACGCCTATAACTTTATATATTTGCTAAAGGTAGACAACTATGATGTTTTGCTTAATTTGTATTGATGGTTTTGATTGTTGTTGCCGTTTTGGAGCAAATTAATCAGTAATATATAAAAGTCATGTGCGTTCTCAGATAGATTACTGTTCACCTCTGCGGAGTGGAAGTGGAGTGGTTGCATTGAGGCAGTTGGACAAAATTCAAAATAAAGCTATTAGATTAATCAATAACCCTGCAATCACACAGGACCTTCCTACATTATCCATACGAAGACACGTTGCATCCATTGCATTATTTTACAGATATTTTCACAGCAATTGTTCCAAGGAACTTGCTTCAATTGTGCCGCCTCTCCACATCTTTCCCCGTAGAACTAGGGCAGCTGAGAGCGCCCATGAATTTACACTTTCTCCTCCACAATGCAGAGCTTCTGCTTATCAAAATTAATTTATCCCCAGAACTACTACTCTTTGGAATTCACTTCCCTCGAGTTGCTTTCCACAAACTTACAATCTACAACAGTTTAAATCCAATTGTTACAAACATTTTATGAATGGAGGATGCCTTTAGGCACATGGACCTTTTTTGTTTTATCTGTGTTTTTCCTTCCTCCGTTCATTGTCTCTTAAAAAAAAAAAAAAAAATTGCCCCTAGATATAAAGACAACGCCTCCCCAGACCCTCTTTAAATTAATAAAACGCCCCATAGGTCATCCATAAGGCAAATGTGTATATTTTTCGGTAGACTAAAATTTAATATTTGTTTGTATCTTTGTATCTACCTAGCTATATATGCTTGTATCTACCTATCCAGTCATACTGTATATCTCATCCTCACGTTATCTTCATTACCATCTACTGTTTACTTCAAGTACCCTACACTTGATCCATAACCCTCTGTAACAGCGCATTTTGAGCGACTGTACACTCTAGGGTAACTCATATAATCACTTGTATAACTCACACCCTTATAACAGTTATTCACTTACTTAAGTATACTACTGTACATTCTAATTGGGCATGTTCTCCCCTATAGAAGATCACCCCACTTATAAAAGACTTGGTACAATTCTTGCAAGCTAAGCAGGGGTTCTCACGCTCCCTTCAGAGAATTGCAGCAATACCAAGATGATTGCTAGCAACTAGTAACGTGTCACTCCCAACTGATAAAGCCGGCGGTGCGCTCCATGGTCACTTAGTAGCAGTTCAGACAGCCCCATGGAAGGTCGAACCGTTGACATGCCTAGGTAAAATATTACAGTGACGTATACAGTGACAAGTGCGATCCGGTGCGATATTTAGTGTGTGTACCGTTTATTTATTTTCGCTATTCTTAATTCATCTATTCTTTACAGGAAGGAAATACAGATTACAGGAATAATAGCTCAATCTAGTTGTTAGCCAGCTTACTGCTTTTAATTAGGTAGATACTTCCCTGCTGGGTAATACAGTATCTACACAGACCTTATAACTAATTACAAACCGCATAGTTCTATATTTCTGTTAAATAAATAATATATAGAAAAGCCACCAGTGTCTTTGCTTCAAATCAATTACCTCTATGAGTTACCTTTCAACATGTTTTTACAATGATAACCTGGACTACAAGCATTACAAGGAAATCCAAGGTAAGAGGCAAAAAGGTATCAAAACAGTTTAATCCCCGATACTCCTCCCTCAATTTCTCTCTCTCTCTCTCTCTCTCTCTCTCTCTCTCTCTCTCTCTCTCTCTCTCTCTCTCTCTCTCTCTCTCTCTCTCTCTCTCTTTCACACACACACACATGTGAGTCGATATGTGAAATTTGTAAGTCTCGGGTTTGATACACATGGAAAACTTACATTATCTGTCTCATAGTATTGTGATGAAGTTTGTGCTGTACTTAGTGTCAGTACTTTACCATAAAGACCACATTCACGTCATAAAGCAAATTTTTGATGTTTGCCGTTTCTAATACAGTATCATTGTATGTATATTATCGTATTCAATTCAAAATGTACAATGGGAGGCAGTATATAGTGAATGAAACGTGGAGATCGCCTCAATTTATCTCTGTCTTTATATTATATGTATTCATTGTCGATAGTATCAATTGCTTACTTTTGCGATTTCCTTAGTTTATTTGTGCTATAAATGTAGGTTATTTGTAGGGTAGTTATTGATAGGGGTCACTTGAGGCATGCTATGCTTACAGGTACCTACCCGATAGCACTATCGTTAGTGAGTGCTGTACTGTATTTTATATATTATTTTGTAATAGTATAGATATCTTATCAATATTTGTATTTTGTACTATTTTAATGTCTTGTCATGTTGCAAATTTGATTTTAAATAATATTTTGACATTTAACATAGTTTCTTATTCATGCAGAGTTTAGTAAAATTTGCCAGAACGTCCCGGACTTCCCAAACTTGACTACTTCCTTTAACGTGACGATAGTGCGTTGTTATATGTGCGATTAGTTTGCTTGGGAAACAGATTAACTTGCTCATGTAGTAATGTACACCCTATGTGGTGGATTGTGTTCTTTTATTTAATAATTTTCATTTTAGTAAACGTTGTTTCCACATAGCGATTTTGATAATTTAATTTGACTTTATATTGTCCTTGTCCCAATTTTGGTTTGTTTAGTTTGCAAGTTTTACATTTTAATCTGGCCATTTACTCGGGTTATAATGGTTAGGAGATATAATGGTTATTATTATTATGATTCGGATTTGTATATATTTAGTTCATAATTAACCCCTTCAGTATTTCTGCCTTGTATTCTGGCTAACAGTACACGACTTTTCTCAGTTTAGAAAGGGAACTTTGAAGTCGGAAGTTTAGGTGTTACGTACATACCTTAGGCCTACCCCTTTTATATTCTTAGAGGGCCTTCCAAAGCTAAATAAAGTTGTCTAATGATAACCAGAATGAAATCTATACACATTTACCTTTCAGTAAGGAATCATTACATTACGTGTTTAAGTGTGGAAGTTAAAACTATGTGTGGTATGTGTTTATGTAATATTCGATTGTAATGTTGTTTCATTGTTTGAATTTTCAAATATATTGCTATATCTAATCCTCATTTGTTTGTCTCCACACAGGTAAGAATATGGTGTTCCCTGTTTTGTGCAAACATCGTGAGTACACTTAATATTTGTTCTATATGTCAACCAAACTGATACAATTAGAATATATTATATATACATATTTCAACCTGCTGGATATTACTCTTTTTAACCCTTTTAGTGCGTGCTTTCCATTTGTTCTGTCTATTACTAGACGATTTTAGTGACCTACAGTAAACAAAGGGCTTGTAGTAGTGTAAGAGATCATTCATACAATTGTTAACACGTTGATTGTTCGAAGTCGTTCATAAGCTGCATGAAATCGTATACACTGTAAACATGAAAAAGATATGAAGAAGGTATATGCAATAATTGCAGACACTGATAGTGATTTACCTTCATATCTTTATAATTATTAGATCGGTTTATTGAGGGAGCCAAAGTATTAACAAAGATAGTATTGACCTATTTATTCCTACGGGTTTTTTCTATAATTGGATAATGTCGTCTACTGTTAGCCACAATACAATGTAATGTACAAACCCATCATCATACTGAAAGTGTTAATAAGAATCAATATGTAGTTTGGGATAACTTCGAAAATTAGGCCAGATAGAGGGTATGAACGATTAATATTATCGTGCACATTCAATTCGGCTCTTAAATATGTATTAGTGTATTCGTTCCATCATGCATTATATGTATTAGTGTATTCGTTCCATCATGCATTATATGTATTAGTGTATTCGTTCCATCATGCATTTATGTATAGTGTATTCGTTCCATCATGCATTATATGTATTAGTGTATTCGTTCCATCATGCATTATATGTATTAGTGTATTCGTTCCATCATGCATTATATGTATTAGTGTATTCGTTCCATCATGCATTATATGTATTAGTGTATTCGTTCCATCATGCATTATATGTATTAGTGTATTCGTTCCATCATGCATTATATGTATTAGTGTATTCGTTCCATCATGCATTATATGTATTAGTGTATTCGTTCCATCATGCATTATATGTATTAGTGTATTCGTTCCATCATGCATTATGTATTAGTGTATTCGTTCCATCATGCATTATATGTATTAGTGTATTCGTTCCATCATGCATTATATGTATTAGTGTATTCGTTCCATCATGCATTATATGTATTAGTGTATTCGTTCCATCATGCATTATATGTATTAGTGTATTCGTTCCATCATGCATTATATGTATTAGTGTATTCGTTCCATCATGCATTATATGTATTAGTGTATTCGTTCCATCATGCATTATATGTATTAGTGTATTCGTTCCATCATGCATTATATGTATTAGTGTATTCGTTCCATCATGCATTATATGTATTAGTGTATTCGTTCCATCATGCATTATATTTTAAACTTCGGTTTGCACTGCAAGTGTGTGAATGTGTGCGTTTGTTGTTTAATGTGTGTGTGTGTGTGTGTTGTTTAATGTGTGTGTGTGTGTGTGTGTGTGTGTGTGTGTGTTGGGGAGGTGGGTATATAAGTGATTGTACAGTAGATGTGTATGTGTGTGTGTGTGTGTTGTTTAATGTGTGTGTGTGTGTGTGTGTGTGTTGGGGAGGTGGGTATATAAGTGATTGTACAGTAGATTTGTATGTGCGTGTGTGTGTGTGTGTTGTTTAATGTGTGTGTGTGTGTGTGTGTGTGTGTGTGTTGGGGAGGTGGGTATATAAGTGATTGTAGATGTGTATGTGCGTGTGTGTGTGTGTGTTGTTTAATGTGTGTGTGTGTGTGTGTGTGTGTTGGGGAGGTGGGTATATAAGTGATTGTAGATGTGTATGTGCGTGTGTGTGTGTGTGTGTTGTTTAATGTGTGTGTGTGTGTGTGTGTGTTGGGGAGGTGGGTATATAAGTGATTGTAGATGTGTATGTGCGTGTGTGTGTGTGTTGTTTAATGTATGAGTGTGTGTGTGTGTGTGTGTGTTGTTTAATGTATGAGTGTGTGTGTGTGTGTTGGGGAGGTGGGTATATAAGTGATTGTAGATGTGTATGTGCGTGTGTGTATGTGTTGTTTAATGTGTGTGTGTGTGTGTGTGTTGGGGAGGTGGGTATATAAGTAATTGTAGATGTGTATGTGCGTGTGTGTGTGTGTTGTTTAATGTATGAGTGTGTGTGTGTGTGTGTGTGTGTGTGTTGTTTAATGTATGAGTGGGTGTGTGTGTGTTGCGGAGGTGGGTATATAAGTGATTGTAGATGTGTATGTGCGTGTGTGTATGTGTTGTTTAATGTGTGTGTGTGTGTGTGTGTGTGTGTTGGGGAGGTGGGTATATAAGTGATTGTAGATGTGTATGTGCGTGTGTGTATGTGTTGTTTAATGTGTGTGTGTGTGTGTGTGTGTGTGTGTTGGGGAGGTGGGTATATAAGTGATTGTAGATGAATATGTGCGTGTTTTTTTTTTTTTTTTTTTTTTTTCCTGTTTGCACTGAACCAACCAGTGGTAAGTGATACTCCATGATTCATTCTACATCATGGATAATATGGATTATAGTAGAGAGATGCATTACGTTCGTAAAGTTCAACTCAAAATCAGATTATTGTGAATGTGGCTAAATACAATTGATCAATTATGAGTTTCATAAATATAAACACTATGAGTTTGTTTGCTAAATATTGTTTTATGTATTTATATATGCATTACCACCGCAATTTAGCTGGAAATTCTGTTGTGTCGAAATATATACCTCCAACTTACCTTACTTAGCCTAAGTTCGTTCAATTCCGAAGTTATTACAATTATATTATTTACCTTTATTCTGATAAACAGTTTATGATGTTTTTCGGTATTGACTAACGTAATGTGTACCATAGATTGTATACCATATGTTTACAGTTGTTCTAAGTTATTATCCAATTAGGAATAGCATGCTTAACAAATATGTGCCACAAATATTTACCCTGTTTTAACTTTGAATCGGCATGAATGGACCTCTTAAACGTAAATATTGGATGAATAATTAATGAGAAACTTCGATTCAGTTAGGGATAGATTGAAAACGTAATCCAAAATGTACAGTACATCTTATGGTGTACAGTCACGAGCATAAATATTGCAACACCAACCAGATAACATTCGTCCCTTCGTATCCAGAGGTATTACTAAAACAAAATCAAACCCACAACGATTTCTTTATTTCATGCTAGCTACCGTCAGACGATATTAATCAACTTAGTATAAACGTTTCTGGTTGATGTCGCAGAATTTATGCTCGTGACTGTACAGAAGCGGGTATTAATGCTAATACATACATATTCGAAGCTGTTTCGGGTTGAACTGAAGCTCTTTATCAATGTATTACCTCATATTTGTATTTGAGAGGTTCTTTTAAATTTGTCGGGGCTTTAAAATGTATCAGAATGTATTACTGCGACTGTACATACATAATAGGATATAAATGCTGGCTTTTTGTGAACCTTTGAATAACATAAACAAACTTCTAAATGTCAAATATTGAATCAGTATAATGGAATGAGTAAATGATTCAGAATAATGATACACCTACAGTTATGCATTGTTACAAATATATACACGTTCAACCTGCACACACACATTGTACCGTCATAATTTGTATCCATTATTTAGTTTACCCCAGTGACCTTAATATTATACGGTCTCTCTCTCTCTCTCTCTCTCTGTTCCATGCTTTGATTTACCTCTTGCTTTCTTCAACTTTTACGTTTCCTATTTATACTAGTCCATTCTGTGTAACTTGCAATCTCCCCTCCCTGATTGTTCCTTGTCTCCCTGCCTGTATGGTCTCCCTAAGCATCAACAAATCCCATTATCCCAGACCCTTCCTAGTTCATGTAACATTATAATTATTGTTTTCCTTTTCCTGTCCAATATCCTTGTATTTGGATAGATATTCGCTGAACTGTTGATGATGGTCCAAAGCATAATTTACCCACTATCCTATATCTTATCTTCTTTATACAGTAAAGTCATAATTTAGGCATTACAATTCTAAATTATAATGGGTGTTCCAAAATAGGTGTGATGCATTTTTTTTTTTTTTTTTTTTTTTTCAAATGCAAATATCAGGTAAATAATTACTAACGAGATTCAGTTCAGACGGAGACAGCTTCGGATATTTATAGTAAGGCTAAATGACCGTGACTGTACACCTCAGCCATAATAATGATCCCTTTGAAGATTGTGACGCATGTTGACGGTATATTCTGGCTACCATTAAACGATTTTATACAGTTTAGGAAGAATCTGTGGCAATTATAAGGGTAATGACTGTCTCAATTAACCCTCTGACTTCCATATACCCGTCTAAATCTAAAGGAATCGTCTTCTCAAAGCCGGAATCAGAAAATAACCGCGTCATGGTATCTTCCAAGGTTTAAGTATTCACCGATTTAGAATAGCTGGACCTTTAAAGTCAAACTCTAAATGTGTTTCGCTAATAATACAGCACTCATGTCAGATCTTGTTTGGTTCTGAATTGAATGACGCACACGATACTTGACCTTTCAGTGTAAATAACCAGCATTCGTCATGTAGTCATATCACTTAACCATCTCAAGTTGTTCCTTTCACACTTTGCCAGCCACATCTACCTCCACACCACACACCTTTCTACTTCCTCCGTTTTGGTTCTGATAGTTGAAATGAGCACAGTACTTATTACGGTTTGTGACTGTAAATAATTGTCAAATTTAAGTTGCTGATACTACAGTAATTTAAGTTGCTGATAGTACAGTAATTTAAGTTGCTGATAGTACAGTAATTTAAGTTGCTGATAGTACAGTAATTTAAGTTGCTGATAGTACAGTAATTTAAGTTGCTGATAGTACAGTAATTTAAGTTGCTCATAGTACAGTAATTTAAGTTGCTGATAGTACAGTAATTTAGATATTGAAAATATTTCTTATTGCAAATACATGACAGTTTTGGTTAATTATGTCATCATATTTGATTAATTTCTCACTTTGTTTACATATTTTTCTTTCATTTCTTCCATTCATTTTCCTCCCTCTCTAATATTCGTTTTCTCTACTCTGTTATCATATAGGCCTATTGTATACCGGTACCTTTCTTCCAATCATTGTCTATTTGTTATGATAGTTATGGTTCTGTTAACTTATTGTTGATCATAGATATACTGTTGATGTGGTATATTTCTCCCCTTAGCTCACCTGTGACCTGGTTTGTGTGACAGTAATTCAGTAATGTAACTTTAACACCTTATATACCGGCGACGTCATTAACATTTTACTATGGTTACTATTAGACGATGTTATTCAGTTCCAAAAATACCTCCAGCAATTAACAGGCTTTGAATTAAATCGCTTGACCATTTTTACTACCACAGACCACTCTTAAACTGCAAAAATCGTGTAAATATAGCTAGAATAATATTAAAATTTCGTCGCCGGTACATAAGGGGTTAATGTAGATTGTGTGAGTCTGGACAATGGTGGACTGACGAATAAAAGGATGACGGGAAGCAGAGGCGGCTTTGTGTGTGTGTGTGTGTGGGTGCGTGTGTGAGAGAGAGTGTGTGGGTGTGTGAGAGAGAGAGAGAGTGTGTGTGGGTGTATGTGTGTGTGTGTAAGGGAAGGGCGAGAGTGTGTGGGTGGGTGTGAGAGAGCGTGTGTGTGAGAGAGAGAGTGTGTGTGTATGTGAGAGAGAGTGAGTGTGTGGGTGAGTATGTGTGTGTGTGTGTGAGAGAGAGAGAGAGAGTGTGTGGGTGCGTGTGATGATATGGCAGCCAATGAGCCATAAACTAGTATCCGATTCAAAAGATCCCATAAAATGAATGGCGGATTCAATTTGGTCATTGATAAATATCGATAATATTGCTGGTTTGATTCCCTCTTTATCCATTGTAAATATGTTCTGACCTATAATATCTTCCTAATACTATTATGTTGGAACAGAATGTAGAGTTGGGGTTGATACAACACAATTGACAGGTACATATTGTTGTAACCTGATAGTTATTAATATTACTAGTATAACCTTTGTGCATGTTTATTAGCTGCTATATTTTAGCTGATATAAATTGACCACTGTCCTGTATATACTAATTTTCAGTACACCGGTATTATGAAGAATTTGTAACAAATTATGATGTTTATACGATCACTCAAGTGAAATCGCACACACACACACACACACACACACACACACACACACACACACACACACACACACACACACACACACACACATACACACACACACACACAATTCATACAATTCATACAAGTTTAAAGACCGTTTTGTCCACAGAGAATTCGGTTACAGTCTCACGTCCTAAATGACAGCTTTCCAGGCGGACCTGTCAAGGACTGCCTCTGTTGTCAAATTCTTTATTTTGAGATCGGACCGGAGTACCCGAGCCCATATCATTCTAGATCCACCCTTACGCGCAGCTTCTCCCACGTTCACAGTCTGGCATTTGATAACCCAGTTCTGATCATCCATTCTCTCCACATGTCCTAACCAACCAAGTCGGCTCGTACGCATCATTTCACTGACACTCCTAATGCCCAGACGCCTTCTCAATTCCTCGCTTGATACCCTGTCCCTAAGATTAACCCCACACATCCATCTCACCATTTTATTCTCATTCTATTAATATCCTCCACTTTAACCAGCCACGTCTCCGAGACATAGGTGATCCATCGCGTTCCTAACACACAAGGTATGCACCTTCCCTTTAAGGTGGGGTGGGAGCCCTCTTATGGTCAGGAGTAGCAACAGCTCTCTAAACTTTCCCCAGCCACTTCTGACTCTAGCACTGGAGCTAGCTTCAGCGCCACTTCCGGCGGAAACCGTATCGCCCAGGTAGAACTTATTCACACATTCCAGCGTTACACTTTCGAAATCAACACTGACAGACGGTTCATTTAATACAAGATCTCCCTTGCACACTTCACATTCAAAGTATATAATTCTTGTCAAAGGTCCTCTAGCTCCACTACATCTCTTGTGTACCCAGTCACTACAGATGCAACATTGAATTGAGTTACTTCCCACCCACTTCCCACATACTGCGCATGGATAGTCGCCGCTTCTTTCCATAGTTCCACGCCCTACTCTACTAATCATGACCTTTGTTTTATCTATGTCAACTCTTAGACCCTTATTTGCCATACCTTCCCTACATCTTTTGAACTTCGCCTCTAGCTGCTTCTTGCGCACTATCTGCGATAAGAACTAGATCATCTGCATATAACAGCTCCCATGGGAGTCCTGTCCTAAATTCCCTTGACAGAGCCTCCAGGACTAAAACAAACAGTAATGGGCTCAACACTGAACCTTGGTGAACTACAACATTCACTGGGAACTCTTCGCTCAGGCTCCTGTTTACTCTAACTGCTGCCCGTGACCCCTCATACATTCTCATTATCACACGCACCAGCCACTCTTCTACTCCGAGTTTTCTCATAGCCCACTGCACTACCTCCCTGGGCACCCGGTCAAAGGCCTTCTCCAGATCTACAAAAACCTAGGTATAACTCCCTGTACTCTAAGTAGCCTATTTCTCTTGCATTTACCTAAGAATGAAGATTGCATCAGTTGTGCCACGTCCGGACTGCCACATGTGTTTGTTAATTTCATTAATCGAGTTTAGGAGTAAATGTGGTTGGTGGAGAGAACAAAATAAATAAATCCAAACTGCATGTCGCTGATAGCAACACTTTCCCTGATCATGCATTCAAAGACCCTTTTGCTGACTTTCATGACTTGATCGAGCATTTTCAAACCCCGATAATTTCCACGTCTAAGGAGTCACCCTTGCCTTTGTATATATTTACAATAACACTTACCTGCCATGCATCGGGAATCTTGTCCTCCTTTATGATAGCATTAATCAGCTCTGTGACCAATTTTACCCCAACATCTCCAGCTGCTTTTAGCATCTCAGCGACAATGCCGGAGCTCCCAGCAGCTTTCCCGGACTTAATTTTATCTATAGCACTTTTAACAGCATCGCACCCTATCAAAGGCGGAGGGCATTGTACTAGAACTACAGTGCTGAGCTGTTCCCTGTTCCATTCAAGCTCCACATTAAGCAGTCTTTCATAATGCTCCTTCCATGCCTCTCTGATTTCGTTTTCTGTGTAAACAGTCATGCCATTGTCATTATGTATGCATCTTACACCCACAACGTTCTGACTACAGTCCCTCACATGCTTAGCTAATTTATATACCCCATTGGTATTATTAGTGCTGCAAACTTGTTCCATTACGCTATCCTGTATTATTTTCTTTGCCCTGTAGACCTCTCTTCTAGCATTACGTTTGGTGGACAGGTATTCTTCCTTGCTGCCACCTTCCTTCCATACTTTGAAACATCTCTTCTTCTCTCTGACTGCAGCTTCGTCGTCGTTGTTCCACCATCAGGAGAACTTATGTCTGGGTGGCCCCTTTGTTTTGCCGCAGACTTTGTCTGAGGTATCGAGGAGGCTGTGCTCTATAAAGTTTCATTTGCTATCAACATCATCTGGCACCCATTCTCCTTTCAATTTCCATCATTTCGTTGTGGAATCTGTCTCTGTACTCCTCTTTTTCCAACAACCATACTTTCCTTTTTGGCAAATGAACTTTCTTTCTAACAAGAACTCTACTTAGGCACATGTCACACACTAGGAGTTTGTGTTGGGGTATGCATTCTTCGCCTGGTATGATCTTGGTGTCTCTAACCCATTTTCTGTCAGATTTGCTGATAAGGAAGTAGTCTATCTGGCTACTGGAGCCACCTGATTCATATGTTATCAGATGGATCATCCTCTTCCTAAACATAGCATTACACACCATGCACCATCCCGTGGCAGCACAGTGCTCCAGTATGTATTCGCCTCCAGGTTCTTTCGGCCATAACCCTGTCCTCCGTGCACGCCCTCATATCTGTCAGCACCTGCCCCGATATGCCCATTCAAGTCTCCTCCCACAATTACTACCTCCCATTCCTTGCATCCAACAACCACCCCTAATATTCATTCCAGAACCGTTCTTTGGCATTTCTACCTAAGCCTGTTTGGGGGGCATAAGCTGATATAACGTCTATGACTCTCGCCCCGACTTTCATTCTTAGTAAAATCAATCTTTCATTAAACCTTTTAACTTCTATAACACAATATTCCAACCTCTCTGCCACCAGGAAACCCACCCCTCCTGTACCATGTTCATTTCCCTTCCATATAAACTTAAAGCGTTTATTTTTACCCATAATCCACCTCGCACTCCCCACTTTCCACCGGGTTTCCTGGGCATAACATACATCCACTCGTCGTCTCTCTAGCATCTCTGCAATCTCACCTGTCCTTCCTTTCATATTTCACACACACACACACACACACACACACACACACACACACACACACACATGCACACATACACATACTGTATGTGTTTGATATCATTGGTACAGACAAGGTACAGTATATCAAGGACCAGCATCTGTCAACACCTTTTATTGATGCTATCTCTCTCTCTCTCTCTCTGTCTCTCTCTCTCTCTCTCGCTCTCTCTCTCTCTCTCTCTCTCTCTCTCTCTCTCTCTCTCTCTCTCTCTCTCTCTCTCTCTCTCTCTCTCTCTCTCTCTCTCTCTATCTATCTATCTATCTATCTATCTCTTTCACGCAATGTAAAACCCATCGCGAATGGTTGTTAATCATGTGTAATTGAAAATATTATATATACAGTGGGTTATTAATATCATGGTTAATACATATTAAGGATTAATTCACCAGATAGAATAAGACAATTTTGCTCCGTGCCCCTTGGGGGGAGTCTTTGTTTTTTCAGTTAATACAAATGTCAAAGTTTTCGAAAGAAGAATATAATTGCACTGATTGGATATAATAATGTAATTTACAAACCTACGCATTTATTTAATTTTGCAAATTAGATACAAACTAGTTAGGTCATTTGCATATTGATGTTTGTTTAAATAATGGTGTTGGGTATTGTGATTGTTAGGACTGGTTTCATCATTATTGTATTTATCATCTGCCAAGGAACATAGGAAGATTGTGTGTTCTGCCAGGTAATTATGATGTGTATTATGGTTTGATCCAGCATTTTTATATACCACATGAAACAACGGTGCTCACAATCTGGTGATGTGCTGGTCTATCAGAGTGAGAACTGAGCGATCTCTGCCATACCCATAGCTTACTCTGACTGTTCCTTTTACTTACATATTGTCTAGATCTCAAGTGACGGCGTCTCTTCCGTGGATTGACCTCCCAATCTACCAAGATTGGAAGCCAAAGCGTCACATTTTTCCTTTGCCCCTCAACTTTCTCTTCATAATTGCTGAGGGGCACAGGGCCTTGGGTGGGGCTTTGGTTTCCCGGGCGTTTCCGCACCCTCCTCAGCTCCCTGCCATGGAGTGGCTTCGGTCACCCAAGCTTTATTGTGGTAGGCAGGGAGGGTTCTGTGAGGGCGCTCGGTTATGGCCTTGCTCGGGGCCTTGGGGCTGTTCGGCCAGGCAGCTTGGGGAACAACAACACCAACAACAAAGGTGCTCACAATACCATAGTCAGCGAAACTGAGTGAAACACAGAGTAGATATATTCTTAACCTATTCTCTTCCATTAATAAGTTATTCTATTTATCGATAACTTCTATATGTGTAATAACTGCAAGGAATTAAGACTCAGCCCGAGGTCAAAGAGTAACATCGTCTTATTTTTGTCTGATGAATACGTCATAAAAGTATGAAAAAATGTATTGAATCTCCCTGCATACCGGCACTTCGTTATTAACCATAAATACCTAGATAACACATATCCCGATGTTATATTGTAATAGAAATTGTAACATTTATAGTGACAAGTAGTTTCCACTTTTGACGAACTATTGAGTTTGACTGTACATATGGGCTAATTGGAAAAAAATATATATACAGTATATAATATCATACCGAGGGGAAACAAATATATCCTAACTCCCTTGTAGCCTGACCTTCGGCTGATCATAGAACATAAGAACATAAGAAAATGGGAGTCTGCAGAAAGCCGATTGGCCTAAGCAAGGCAGATCCCTGTCCCACACAACCCCAAATCAATTACAAAGCCCAATTATAAGCTCAACACTCTAATACCCTGAGGATCATCTTACCAAAACGGTTAGAGATTAACACAGGATTATGGGGGTCTGCAGAGCGCTGATTGGCCCAACCCGGCTGATCCCCCTTCACACCCAACCCTTCTCGTCCATATGCTTATCCAATTTTATCTTAAAGCTCCCTACAGTTTTAGATCCCACTATAGCACTTGGTAGTCCATTCCACCCATCTACAACTCTGTTACCAAACCAATATTTGCCTATATCTTTTCTGAAACGAAATTTATCTAATTTGAAACCATTGGTACGAGTTCTTTCGCTATCACTGAGCTTTAGTACATTTGTCATGTCCCCTTTGTTAATCCCACTAACCCCCTTGAACACCTCTATCATATCCCCTCTAACTCTGCGTCTCTCTAACGAATGTAAACCTAATTTCTTCAACCTTTCTTCATACGGAAGATTTCTAATATTATGGACTTTTTTGTCATTCTACGCTGTACTCTCTCCAATGAATCTATGTCCATTCTGTAATAAGGACACCAAAATTGGACAGCATAATCCATATGGGGTCTCACTAATGACAAGTAAAGTTTTAAGATAACATCAGCAGTTCTGTTACTCACACTCCTAGAGATGAACCCGAGAATCCTGTTTGCCTTATTACGAACGCCTATACACTGTTTTCTAGGCTTCAAATAATTGCTAACAAACACACCTAGATCTTTCTCGCAGTCTGAATTTTCTAATTCTAAATTAGCTAGTTTATATTTAACATTTGTTTGCATCTTCCCTATCTTTAATACCTTGCATTTGTCAATGTTAAACTTCATCTGCCAATTTACTGACCATTCATGTAAGGTATCTAGATCCCTTTGGAGGCACTCTATATCGCTATCTGAATCAATTGATCTCCCCATTTTAGTATCGTCTGCGAATTTACTTATCCTACTAGTTATACCTAAATCTAGGTCATTTATGTATATAAGAAACAACAGGGGACCTAATACCGATCCCTGGGGGACACCACTTTTGACTGCTCCCCACTCTGACTTGGTACCATTTATGCTGACTCTCTGTTTCCTACCAATTAGCCATGACATAATCCATCCCAACAACGCCCCACCTATTCCATGTGCCTCAACCTTTCTCATCAATCTCTCATGAGGGACTCTGTCGAAAGCTTTACTGAAATCTAAATATATAATATCGTATGCCTTGTCATTATCTACTGCTACATATACCTCTGAGAAAAAACTAAGCAAATTAGTAAGGCAAGAACGTCCCTGAGTGAATCCATGCTGAGAAGAATTGATTAAGTTAAATGTTTCTAAGTTGTTTCTCATTTTCCTAGCAATAATTGACTCTAGTAGCTTTCCTATGATTGAAGTGAGACTAATGGGACGGTAATTGGATGCTATTGATTTATCACCTTTTTTGAAAATCGGAACTACATTTGCAAGCTTCCAAGCTTCTGGAACTATACCTGTTTCTAATGAATTGTTAAAAAGAAATGTTAATGGGTAACTTACCTCATCTCTGCATTCTTTTAATACTCTGGCATATACCTCATCGGGACCAGGCGATTTCTGAGGTTTCAGTCTGTCAATTTCCTTAAGCACATCATTTCTACTTATAGTAACCGTACTTAACCTATTTTCTATACTATCGCTATATACCTTACGGACTTCTGGAATCTGTGCCAAATTTTCATTAGTGAAAACGGATAGAAACTGACTATTTAATGTACTGCACATTTCTAAATCATTTTCTGTCATTTCTCCTATCGAAGTTTTAAGGGGGCCTATTTTATCTCTAACTTTAGATTTATATAGCTGGTAAAAAGCCTTAGGGTTATTTTTTGAGTCATTGGCTATCCTGATTTCATAATTTCTTTTGTCTGTCCTTATACATTTTTTAACCTCTCTTGATAGATTCTGATAATAAGCAAGTAGGTGAATTTCGCCTTTCTTAATTTTTCGATATATTCCTCTCTATTTTCCTAGAAGGTCTAATAGTCTATTATTCATCCATTTGGGTTGGTTCTGTGTTGATCTAAATTTTCTTTTTGCGATATATTTATTTTGCGCATTGTGGAGTGAAGAAATAAAATTATTATATGTAGCTGTCAAATTATCCTGAGTTAAGACAGGTATCTGAGAGAGAGTATGTTCATTAGCGCACCTGGGTCCACTTAATAGTTTAACCATAGAATCGACTCTTAACCCTCTCCGACATATGACGCAATTTTGAGCCTATTAGGGATACTTTAAAGCCTTTATTACCATCAGGGTTTTTTACAAACCTTTATTTTAGTTACTTCAACCTCTGCAGTTGTCTTTGAGTTAGATGTGGGCAGAAAACTAATTTTGGAGAGGTATTGATAAGAGTGAGAGAACTCTATTTCTTATTGCTAATCTGGCAACCTCTGCGTCATATATGTCTGAAGGAGCTAAGGCTCGTCTTAATCCACCATAATTGGCTTTTCTGAAATCTGGGATAAGTGTCGTATTCTCTTTAGCCTTTCCTGTCCATTGTATGTTAAAATAAATTGATTTATGATCACTATTTCCTAGTTGGTCTCCTATCTCTACATTATTTATCATATGTTCATTATTACTGAGAACTAAATCGAGGATATTATTACCTCTAGTAGGCGAGTCTATGAATTGAAATAAAACACTATCCTGTACCGCCTCAATAAACTCTTTTGAATCTGAGTCGCCGATTTGATGCTGCCAATCAATATTCGGAAAATTAAAATCCCCCATCATACACACATTGCTAAACCTTGATGCTATTTTCACTTTCTGCCATAAAGCTGGACCTTCGTTTCTACTCATATTTGGTGGTCTATAAATAACTCCAATAATTATGGTCTCACTACCTTCGCTAACCTCAACCCAAACACTTTCGTTATCAGTATTTAGTCTAATACCTGATTTAATACAGCTTTTTAAAGAACTCATGACAAACACTGCTATTCCGCCGCCCCTCCTACTTGTTCGGTCGCGTTTAAACAAACTATATCCTGGTATATGGAATTCTGCTAAAAAATGTCTTGATTCTGTATTAATCCATGTTTCAGTCAGTGCTATAATGTCTATATTTTCGTTGCTAACAAGTGCTCTAAGTTCATCCATTTTGTTACATAAACTCCTACAGTTTGTATAATATAATCGCAATGAATTTATTTTACTGGTATCGGATTTACCTTTATTTCTAACTGAATTCCCATCTTCTGTTACACCTTCAATATTTCTACTAGCAGTACAATTAAAATCCTGTGACTGATATTTTCTATTCCTATCTGATGTACCAGTACGGCAATTAACCCTATCTAGACAATTATTCTTACTCATAGGTCAAAGGTCATCAGGTGTTGAGGTTACCTTGATACATTCATAAAGGAAAGGTTATGAACAAAGGTAAGGAAGAGTTTTACCCTTTCAATTAACACCTTAAGAGCGGCCTATGCGGTTTATTTATATGTACCGCCCAGCGGGGTGTTTTTAGCCAAAATAGGGCTGTTTACGTGATCATTTTCATGCCTAAATAAGACCCAGAACGTAAAACAAGTACCTATCCCTGAAAGGGCATAAACAGAGCTTTCGAATGACACCATAACGATCCTTTTATGATGGCTAGTTTTCTTGCAATAACCGTGCAACGCGAGTGCAAAAAGCATGTAATTCGGTACTTTCCCCATATAATTCAGTATGTAGCGAGTGAGAGAGGGAGGAGGGAGCTGAGATTCGTGTCAGTAGGTTCGCCGCGGTGGTCTGGAGCAGTCATACGCTCGCTAGTCTCCTGCCACCACTTGTCTCTCTCTCTCAGCAACATTACATGCTGAAATTGCCACTCGACCTATGTCGAGCGCCGCCACATAGTCCAGCTTTATTAAATACGACTTATGTGGTGAGCCGCTAATTAAGGGTTAAATACCACCATTGTTATAATCGTAGCTAGTTCCGCACGATTGTATTCAACTTGAGAAGAAACTATCGCATTTGACGGATACTTGAGGTCACCCTTATCCTTTCCATCCCTACAAGTCCTTCCTAAGCCAAATAACGTACCGGTAATCAGGAAGTAACATTTATAAAGTGATAGGTTAAATATCACAGCTGGTGTATGGATAGGTTTAGAAAGGGAAAGTGCAGTTTGTCGTTCCATAAACTGTTCCTTATATGAACACCAAGAGGCAATATATAACATCCTCTCGCTCAAAAAAGAGATACGTGGTATACAGACAGGCAGACAGACAGACAGACAAACAGACGGACAGACAGACAGACAGACAGACAGACAAACAGGCGGACAGGAGAACATTTAGTCTATTGGGCAGGCAAGAAGTGAAACATGAAACAAGCAGACACCCATGCAGACATACAAACATGAAACAAGCAGGCAACCATACAGACATACAAACATGAAACAAGCAGACAACCATGCAGACATAAACACATGAAACAAGCAGACAACCATACGGACATACAAACATGAAACAAGCAGACAACCATGCAGACATACAAACATGAAACAAGCAGACAACCATACAGACATACAAACATGAAACAAGCAGGCAACCATACAGACATACAAACATGAAACAAGCAGACAACCATGCAGACATACAAACATGAAACAAGCAGACAACCATGCAGACATACAAACATGAAACAAGCAGACAACCATACGGACATACAAACATGAAACAAGCAGGCAACCATACAGACATACAAACATGAAACAAGCAGACATCCATGCAGACATACAAACATGAAACAAGCAGACAACCATGCAGACATACAGACATGAAACAAGCAGGCAATTATACAGACATACACACATGAAACAAGCAGGCAACCATACAGACATACAAACATGAAACAAACAGACAACCATACAGACATAGACATATGAAACAAGCAGACAACCATACGGACATACAAACATGAAACAAACAGACAACCATACAAACATACGAACATGTAACAAACAGACAACCATACAGACATACGAACATGAAACAAGCAGACAACCATACAGACATACACACATGAGACAAACAGACAACCATACAGACATACAAACATGAGACAAACAGACAACCATACAGACATACAAACATGAAACAAGCAGGCAACCATACAGACATACAAACATGAAACAAACAGACAACCATACAGACATACAAACATGAGACAAACAGACAACCATACAGACATACACACAACTTCTTTCACCAACTTCGGACAGAGAGGAGGGGGGGAGGAGTAGCTATTTTCGCCCGGAAACAGCTGTGTGCATCTCGCCTGGATATTGAGGTCCCGGAGGGAATCGAAGCACTCTGGGTGAGAGTTAATCCCCCCTCCCACCCTCGTCACACTTGCTCCATTATCTACTGTGTGATCTACCACCCACCACGCTCACCCACCGGCCCCGCACTAATCAACCACATCATCGATACATGTGATGATCTCAAACTCCAATTTCCATCATCCAAGTTGGTGGTTTGTGGGGATTTCAATGAACTAGACACCTGTGAGATTCAAGAACAGCTGCATCTTTCACAAATTGTTGACTTCCCCACCCACAACCACAACACTCTTGACCTTATTTTGACAGACATGGATGAGCAGTACCTCCCACCTGAACCTTTACCTCCTGTGGGACGCAGCACTCATCTCTCTGTGTTCTGGTCACCTGCCCCTACCACCTCCCATCAACAGACCCCCGTCATCCGGACCTACCGACCAACGCCAGACTCTGCAATGCGGGGGTTCGGGCAGTGGTTGGTTCATTACCCGTGGACGGAGGTTCTCACTGAAGAAGATGTTAATGCCAAATGGGACAACTTTGTATCTACCACCACCGAAGCCTTCCACCACTTCTTCCCCACCAAGAGGACCAAAATGCACCCCTCTGACGTCCCATGGATTACTCCTCGGATCAAGAGACTGATGCAGAATCGGAATAAGGCCTTCTACACGGACAACAATCGCTACAAGGACCTACGCAACATTGTGATAAGGGAAATCCGTTGGGCGAAGAAGTCCTACTACCCTACAAAGATTCATCATTTAAAACAAACCAATATCAGTCAGTGGTACTCTAAAATTAAGAATCTTTGTGGCTTAAGTAGTGGGACTCCTTCGATCCCCTGTGTTTCCCATGTCCCTCGTGTAGATGCACCTGAACTGATAAATAATCACTTCTCTACCATCTGCCAAACCCTCCCCAAACTAGACCGCACCAACCTCCCTGCCTTCCTCCCATCCGCTTCCCCCCCAGTAACTGTTCAAGAATTTGAAGTGGCCAAAAAAGCTTTCCAGTTTCAAATCAAAAAGATCAACAACCCCAGTAGACCTACCCATGAAAATATACAAAGAATTTTCGGTGGAATTTGCCACCCCCCTTTGCTCGATAATTAGTGCCTCCTTAAGGCAAAGTAAATGCCCTGCAGACTGGAAAACTTCATACGTCACTCCAATCCCCAAAACCCCCTCCCCACATTCTCTTAATGAACTCAGACCAATTGCCATTACGCCCATCCCTAGTCTAATCTGTGAGGACTTTGTATTCACCTGGGCTTACTCACAAATCCGTCACTTGATAGATCCCCAACAGTTTGGCAACGTAAAAACCTCCTCCACCACTCACTGTCTTATAGCTTCCTAGATTATATTTACACAAATCTTGAGAAGAGAAAGACTTCCCTCGCCCTTGCCTTTATTGACTTCAGGAAAGCATTTGACCTTGTTGACCACACCATCATCATCAACAAAGCCATAAAGTTGGGGCTACATCCTACCCTGGTTGCGTGGTTGACCGTCTTCCTTAGTGACAGATGACAAGCAGTGCGATACCAAGGCTTCATCTCCACCTTCCTAGACATCACATGTGGAGTCCCACAGGGCACAAAGATGGGGGCCTCTATTGTTCCTCATCTTGATTAATGATGCCCTAAAGGACACCCAATTCCACTGGAAGTACGTGGACGACTCGACAGTCGGCATTACTGTCGATAACACCTCCCCTAACTATGACCCCCTACAAGACATCCTCGACCGTCTTCAAGCCTGGACCACAGACAATCATGTGACTATCAATCATGACAAGACAGTGGTCATGCACATCAACACTTCCGTTACCGACCTTCCTCCACCCACTGTCACAATTGGTCCTCATCCCCTTCAGCTTGTTGAGTCCACCAAACTCCTCGGAATCACTGTGGACAACAAACTGAACTGGAAGAAACATGTAACTACCACAGTCAGGACCGCCACTTACAAGTTGTTTATGCTAAGGCGGTTGAGATCCCTGGGGGCGCCGGAGAATGAGCTGAAGAGTATATACAACACCTTCATACTCCCTAAGCTCACCTACGCCTCTCCCGCCTGGTCCTCCTCTCTAACCCTAACACAACAACGTCAACTGGAGAGAGTTCAGAAGAGGGCATGCAGGATCATCCTGGGTGGCACATATCCAGGGTACGAGGAAGCTCTCACCACCCTTAGCATACCTGCACTCTCAACCCACCACTACAACACACTCAAACAGTTTGTTCACCCACGAAACAGAAACTTACTTCCACCAGACGCCCCTAGACCTACACGTGCAGCTCGTCATTTCAACACACTCCAACCAATAAGAGCAAGAACTGACAGATATAAAAATAGTCCTATCCCAACCATTGTTAATATTATTAATAATGTGTAATAACGGCCTGTCACACCATATATACGCGCCCACCTTTAATAATATATGCATAAGTGTGTGTGCGTGTGTGTGTATTAGAATATAATTATGTATGTATTTGCTTGAGTTTGTTTATGTATATGTGTATATATGTATCTATGTATGTGCAGTATATGTGTATGTATGTGTGCGTATATGTGTATGTATGTATGCGTTATTTATGTATATATATATGTGTATAGTGTATACTGTTTGTGGTTCGAGCCCGGCTGAGAGTATCAGGTAGGATAAGAGAAGAGCATATATGCATGTAATGTGCATATATTATGTATATGTATGTCTGTGTGTATGTGCTGTCAATGGTTCGAGCCCGGTTGAGAATATAAGGTATATAATATATATATGTACTGTACGTGTATTTATATTTATATGGTCATATGCACATATGTATGTAAATATACGTACATATGAGCGAGAACATATTGCTCACTAGCGCAGCTTCTGATTATAAATCTATGCATAAGCATTATCTATTATTAAGTGTTCGCGTGTCTTCATCCATGTATTTCCACCCTTAACAATAGAACGCCCAGCTCTTCCATATTTCGCCTTCTGTCACACACACACACACACACACACCTACACTACCGAGGATTAACCTCCCATTGTAGTACCTGCACCCTCTTTACCTGACCTTACCAAAACAGTTTCTGTATGTATGTATGTTTGTGTGCATACGTGAGCGTTTGTGTATACGGACATGTGCACACTTACTGCATGTTCTTATGTTCCTATATATGTATGTATATGTATGTGCGCACGTACGTGTATATACGTATGTTCTGTATATGATTAAGTAAATAAATGTGTATATGTACTGTATATCACTTACTCTCATGGTTATTTTATGATAATTTGTACTCTGCACATGCATCATTATTGTATTTATTTATTTTGTTTGTAAACTAAGCTTACCATCCTCATATCTGTACATCTCATGTTCATCCACTAAATTGTAAAATGTGTATTTTCAGCTCATGAGGCTGCCATTCTTTAATAAACCGTTTATTATTATTATTATTATTATTATTATTACATGAAACTAGCAGGCAACAATACAGACATACAAACATGAAACAAACATGCAGAGAGGGAAACATGCATACAAACCTGCAGGAAGGTAGGCAAACGTGCATGTTTACTATGGAGTATGCTTATATGTAGGCAGAGAAGTAACCATGTAGGCAGGCTGACAAACAGTGGTGAATAGTAAGGAAGCAGATAGGTAAAGTGCTTGATGCTAGCAGGCAGACAAGGTTACAGCCAGGGTAATGTACATACAAACATACTCACAATAACACATATAAACAGTAGGCAAGCATTCAATCGGACAGAATGGGAGAAGAGGGGTGAGAACTTAGAGAGAATGAGAGAAGTGGTGAATACTAATGAATGAGGGAGGACTGGGAACAAGTTTGGTAGTGTGTGTGTGTGTGTGAGAGAGAGAGAGAGAGAGAGATAGATATCAAAATGAAAGGGAGAGTCAGCCCCCACTGTTCCCTTCCAAGACCAACCCAAACGTTATCAGAAGTATTGTTCAATATTCAGGTTGCTCAAGGTACAGTCGGAAACATTAACGAGGTTACACACATTTGACTATTTAAACCTCTATCCCTTTCTTTACCGGTGACGTCTTTTTCATTTTTATTGCAGCTACATGTACACAGTTTTATGAAGCTTAGGAAGGATATATGGTCGCTAAAAGGAATAATTGAGATAGTATGTAGCCTATTAATGGGTAGAAGTGAATACAATCGTCTAATAGTTGTCAGACTATAATGAAAAGGACGTCACTGGTACTGCATGGGTTAAAGCCAAGTTCTGAAGCATCTGGGATATAGTAAAGCATTGTATTGTGTGGTTTAGGTTCAGTGATGATTTAAATGGGTACATAATTACAGTATATTCGGCTTCTATATTTCTCAACCTTAGATAATACGACTCATTTTGTTTGTGTTATTCTGGCTATTATTTGACAATTGTATTCATATCAAGGATATATAGATGTCCGAGTGTTAACTAAGATAGTCTTTACCCTTATAATTCCACAGATCCTTCCAAAATTGCATTCAATCGTCAAATGGTAGCCAGAATAAACTGTCAAAACACGTCATGATCCTCAAAAGGTTAACTTGGCGGAAATCTTAGTCCCATAATAGCTATTTTTTCGATGACATATGCAACTTCTACGTCTCTGAATCATATTATTGCAAAGCTTGTATAATTAACATCATTATATGGCTATTAAAGGTTGTTATAGCCGAGTATGAAGTGGATAACACAATCTCTCTCTCTCTCTCTCTCACACAAACTTTCATCAAACTCGCAGGCTCACCCTTCCCCACTCCCTTCCTTCCCCTCTCCCTCCTTCCTCTCCTTCCTCCTCGTTCTCCTTCCTTCCTCTTCCTTTTCCAACTCAAACTTTTTCACTTCCAATGGGACAGTATATAAGTAATTTTAATCCTCTTAAACAGATCACCACTATTTGATTTTACATGTCGTAGACTGATACATGATTTATGTTGTAATGTGTGTGTGTGGGTGTTTGTGTGTGTGGAAAAGGTGGAGCACTGATTATTTAATGTCACTCAGGGAGCAACTTCATCACTTAATTTAATGGTAAACAAAGGGACAGCATTGCCGCAAGTTGGGAACGTCGTTCTAATACATGATAACTGTCGTGAATCCTAGCTGGTATATATACCGTAGTTTGAATTTCCCGGGTTCACGACAGCTGGTTCCTTTTTGTTTATACGCATTACTTTATTTATCTTAGTGGATAAATATTACTGTGGTTCACGACAGCTGGTTCCTTTTTGTTTATACACATTACTTTATTTATCTCTGTGGATAAATATTACTGTGGTTGCACCAATTATATATTAGTTTATTTTCCCTTATTATTTAATCACGGGAGACGATATAGAACCCTTAAATATATTTTATATTGTCACGATAAAAGGGAATATCAGACACACTTCAGACAGACTTCACCCGGCCAAGACAGACCGCCAGCTGCTGCCACATAACAACAAAACATCCCTGATATTCACCTACAGACATGTCCATCACCTAAGCTACACTCTTTGAATCACAGCTAAGTTACTTTAATACTAGAAGTACTTCATAGATATTACTGGGACTACCACAGATAACCTACACATACATGTTTACAAGTAAGTCAAACGCCGGACCCGGTATAATTTTTATAGCCTAGGCCAATTCATCTTTCCAGGTTTAATTATTTAATTTATATCCGTTTCTCCTCTACCCCCTAGGAATAATAAACAGGATAATGACGGCCTCCGACTTTTATGGCGTATAGGTTGGATAACAAAACTTCTTCGTGGTCCCGACCACGAATGTAGGATATTTCGGGTAAAAACAGGAGCCGGTTTGACCAGCAGACCGATGGTTAAGCTATACCCACTAGATATAGACATAGAAGTAGTGGATGGCGATAACGTACCAAACTCTGACAATATCCTTCCTACAACTGGAGTGGACCGAGGTGATACCCCTCAAAGACCGTCACGTCGGACTGGTTTGGGTTCCTATAATGTTTATACAACATTACTTTATTTATCATTGTGGATAAATAATTTTGTGGTTACAACAATTATATCTTGATTATTTCCTCTTATTATTTTTCACGGAGAGACAATATGAATCTTTGATTATATTCTATACTGTGAAGACAAAGGGAATATTGGACACACTTCATACATGCTTCCCGTCATCAACACGCCACCAAACGCAAACCTCCAACCCACTTATATCTGCCTGATTAGACCATGTCCACCGCCTAATACACACACCCACACACCCACATCACAGCTAAGTCCCATTAACCCACTGAGCCCCAGCTAGTTTAGAATAAATGTACCACCAGGGACCAGCAGGTTTTAAAAAAAAAAAAAAAAAATCCAGAAACAATTGGGAATGGGTTAGGAATGAAGAAAAAACTCACAAAAAACCGGTCCCCTAGGTCATTAAGAGGTCCTTCGGTGCGCCCGAAAGTCGGATTTACAAGAGGGGAAAATTGAAGGCAAAAACACACAAAAACAGGTTTTTGCACGCTCACGCGCATGCGGTTGGACTTTGAGAGTGTTCAACCATCGGCATGGTTGCGGGGGATACTTACACAGTTCCCATACAAATCTGAGCCCTCTAGGTGCCATCGGACCGGAGTAATTAACAGGGACGACACGTCGTCGCTGGGGTTTAGCGTTACATACATTGCCGACGACAACGTGTCGTCGCTGGGGTTCAGTGGGTTAATACTAGAAGTACTTCATAGATATTATAGGGACTGTTATTTAGCCTTCACTCACATATCCACCAAGTAAGTTTACTGGTCACCCGTATGGCGTAATCAAATAATTTCTTCCAGGTTTATATATTTAATATACTGTTACGATTTTACTTTAGCGGCATGCACTTTTCAGGTACCACCACGGACATATTGGAAATGTATTTTAGGTTTCCACTCATCCATCAACAACCTACACCCTTTTCTGGTCTGATACTAGTAATAGAAACAATTTATTAACGTTTTTAATTGGTTTTCGACGAGAATAAAATGGTGCGTTTGGGTCGAAAATCGTGAGTTTACCACCTCTTCCGATCAATTGTCGGTTTGTTGACATGATGCTCGAAGTTCTTGTTGTTGTTGTTCCTTAAGCTGCCTGGCCGAACAGCCCCGAGTCCCTGAGGAAGGCCATGGCCACGATTGGGCTTTCCCACAGAGCTCTCATTGAGTGTACATTGTGTTGTTGGCGTAAGTGGTTGTGTGGTATAATATCAGTGGAAGTTAAATATCTCTAAGCTATGATTATTCAAACAAAATCAATATAAATTAAATTACTCCCAATCTAAATTGAATTCAATCTGAAACAAGCTAATTTTTATCCAAAGGTCACACACAATTATTTATATATAAGGTAAGGTTATAAGGGTTAATAATATTCCAGGAATTAACTCACCAATAGTACCACGTGGCAATGAGACAAAGGAAAACGTTTACCCAATATGGCGGGCGACGGGGAAACCAGAGACAGGCCCGAAAGCACAGGTCAGGGAAATTAAATGAATGGTTATATGAGAATGGACATGAATAATATGCTTATCTGTCTGTCATGGCGTCGATGAGAGCGTCGTGAATGTGTAGATGTGTGTATTGCTGGCCGTTTAATGTGATTTAGAGGCACAAAAGCACGATCAACTGAAGGCGGAAATTGGGTGTTAACTGGGTGGTGTTCATGAAGGCTCTGAGCTTCTTCCATCCCTTCACCTTGCTGCCTTGGCATACGCCAGGCGCCCAAATTATCGTACCGTATCTATGTTGCTCAGTACGATAAATTAACTCGATATATACGATAAATACATATATACTACATAAGACCATGTCAATATTGCTTAATAGCATATTAGGCCTTTTATAATCTTAACTTACTTACAATCTTATAATACACAATCTAATCGTCCTACGCCCTACCGTGGGAACGAACGTTAGACTGTCGTATACCTAGTGACGTCACAGAGACGTACCTTAGCACATTAATTGTCTTACACTATCGTATTACACGATACACTCCCCCCACAAAAAATAACCTCGACCCCACCTTAAATTAAAGTTGCCCAAAGGCTATCCTCTGATGCCACATATCAACGGTGCCAGCAAGCAGCGCATCTGGGACGCGTCCCGGTCCGAGATTGATCACCATTCGTAAGGGGTGAATCGTCACGTTGAGAATTCTCGGACCCAGCAATAACAGGTGGAGCACAAGATTGCAAAAGTTCAGGACATATTCAGCGTGAGAGCTGCATAAGCCATAAAGCAAATAAGCCACAGGGATAAGCAGCACAAAATATATATAGGAACTAAATTACATATTTTTTGTGGGTTTCCATAGCCACAGATTTATAGAACAAGACTAGTAACAATTATTGTATTGAAATTCTTTAGTATAAATAAATTATATTGAAATTCTTGACTACTAATATAAATTTAAAAAATAAATACTTTAATTTAATGTTGTGATGACCGGAAATGAGCCAGCTGTTCTTTTCATTTTTCCATGCTGTTCTTGTAATTTGTCACTTGTGGAAGGTTGTATTTCTGGTGGTTCATTTTTTTTTGTGTGCTTACGTTTTGTAATAAATTTTTCCATTTTGATTATAGCCTGGAATCTAGATAATTAACTGCCTTGAATACGACAAATTGTTGAAAAAATAACCAATTGTGGAAAATACATCGTTTGAAATTGTAAGAATACGAGTTTAGGTCCATACATTTCATGTATACACCGAAACAGTCTTTTTCTCATAAAATATCACTAATTTATGAGGCACCATAACCCACTTTTCTGATGTGGTGTTAACCCTTTGGCGCACCTATAGTTTCCAATCAAAGTTTTTCCCACTCCCAAAGTATATCTCAGCTCACTCAGAGCCAGTTATGTGCCCGGCGATAATTTGTTTCTGTTACGTTTTTATCCACCAAAAAATCCTTGTATTTGGATTAATGAGGTACCATCGGCTTCGTTATTGATTGAACTTGGAGATAAGCGAATAAAAACATAGAATAAATACAAAACAACCACATTGGGGCACTCCGAAATAAGAATTGTAAAAACAAAAGTAAATACCTTATCTCCAACTCGCGCTAGCTCAAAATTTTGCCCGCAACATTTTTTATTTGCATACATATATGGAAGCGGAATTTAATGAGGATTCCGTTGGTAACTTCAGAATTACTATAAACAAAATAGATACACGAATAAACGTGAAATTATCGAAACACAGACTGAGCTGTACTCTGCTCTCTTCCCAGCCAGCCGTGAGTAAACGGTTAAACTGAGGGGGTTGCCAATTGTACCCATTGAACTAGACGTAATACTTAATATCTATGCCAAATATGACGCGCGTCAGACGAAAACTTAATTTTCGGCGAATATTTATAAGTTTAATGACTCTTAACGAGTCATCGTGCGCCTAGGAAAAAAATACCTAATGACTCTGAACGAGTCATCGTGCGCCAAAGGGTTAATAAAACTAGTGAATGAACAAGACAGGCTGAGCATGGGCCGCCGAGCGCTGGACTTACGTAACGTAACCCACACGTACATTTCCTGTAGGCCTACAGAAGGCTCTCTCTCTCTCTCTCTCTCTCTCTCTCTCTCTCTCTCTCTCTCTCTCTCTCTCTCTCTCTCTCTCATCATTCCTGTATAATGGGTGCTCTCTCTTTTCTCCTTTTCTCTTTGTGTTGAATAATTATGAAAAGTAAAGAATTGCCAGAGTCACTATATAGGCCTATTCCCATTAGCAATTTTATTAAGTGATACGTCTGATACGGCATTATGATTCAATTTATATCTAATACTTTAAACTATTCTCTGATTACTGTTGAGTTATTTCTCTCTCTCTCTCTCTCTCTCTCTCGACTCTCTCCTCTCATGCGAGCCGCCAATTAGGTCATTGGGAGCCGCCACTGGCTCGCGAGCCGCGCAATGAAGACCACTGGGCTAGATAGTGAACCCTTCCCTTCCTAATCGGTTCTTTTGCATCGACCCTTTCAATGAAGCCTTGTTCTACGTAACTCCGAAATACATGGTTATACGCCTGGCGCATGCTTGGTTCATTTGTTAATTTGCGCTGCAATGCGCACAAGCGACCCAATGCCAATCCATAGTTGGCTGGCAGGCTCATCTCACTATTTTTCCAGGGTAAACTAACCTTGTATTGCTTGTCTGAGGCACTATAGCTCACAGACTCTTCAAACTTCTTCAGCGCAATTTCCGAGTCATAATCGGTCTCCATAGGATTAATGCCTATGTGATCCAATCTCCACAGTCATTCCAGGTCGAACTCGGCAGTCATTTTAGGGTCACTAGGTCGGGAATCTTCCCTTCCCAACTCCTCTGCCGCGGTTACATTCGCCCTTAATATCGAGACCGTGTCGACCAGGACATTTGACTGTGTGTATGTACTTTTCCGCTCATGCAATAGCCAAATTTAGTGGGGATCAATATCACACCACACATCCTTTTAAATCCAGGGTATACTACATCATAATAATGATCCACACCAAGTAGAACATGCACCTCACTCTGATCTCCCATGGGATCTGACAAGTTAACCCACTGAACCCCAGCGACGACAATGTGTCGTCGGCAATGTATATAACGCTAAACCCCAGCGATGACAACGTGTCGTCAATGTTAATTACTCCGGTCCTATGGAACCTAGAGGGCTCAGATTTGTATGACACTGTGTAAGTATCCCACGCAACCCTGCCGATGGTTGAAAACTCTCAAAGTCTAACCGTGTGCGCGTGAGCACGCAAAAAACATGTTTTTTGGGTGTTTTTGCCTTCAATTTTTTACTCTTGTAAAATTTACTTTCGGGGGCTCCGTAGGACCAATTTTTTACCTTTTTGATCGTTTTTTTGTGGTTTTTCCTTCATTCCTAACCCATTCGCTATTGTTTCTGGATTTTTTTTTTCAAAACTTGCCGGTCCCTGGTGGTACATTTATTTATAACTAGCTGGGGCTTAGTGGGTTAACCCCCTTGCTACGTAATGCGTGTTCCACCTTCTTCACTCCTACAGATACATATTCTAGTAGGGTGTCTACTATGATACATGACATAAAGTACCTTTGTTTACGATAGAAATAGGAAATCTCCGCTATCTCGTATTCTTGTTTGTCAGTAACCCCTGTAAAGCCCTGCAACCGAAGAGTCTCAGCCCCTACGATTCGGTGCTTTAGTCCCCCTAATATGGACCTTTTTATAAAGGATCATTGAGACCCCTGATCAAGGAGCACCCGACAAACCTTGTTACTGTCATTACCTTCCATGGGAATCTTTATTGTGGGCAATATAGTGGTGTCTTTCATGCTACCTAGTGTCAAAGTTGTAGTACCCTCTGGTTTGACGTCTTTGCCTTTGTCTACTGTAGGACACAACTTGTCAAAGTGATGTCCTTTACAGTGACGATAGGGCCTTAAGTATGCAGCAGTGTATTGCCCTTGCTTACCATATTCCTTGCTCAGAAAACCTGCACATAGCTTTAACCTCTTTGCCTGTGCTAGTTTTGACTCATTTGTTGGGTATTTTACACAAAAACTCCATTTATGTTTGTTATTGTTACATAGCTTACATAAAGTCTGAGCGGGTTTCTTGTATGTACCCTCATTCTTTCCCTTGGTCCCCACCGTCATACTCACAGTCCCCCTCATTTCCACATTCCCACTCCCCCCTGACACATTCATTCTTCCATTGTTCAACTGTAAATTACTGATCTCTTTACTGAACTGAGTTTTAAACTCCCCCAGATCAAATGTTCTAACCTTGTCAAGTATTGCCATAGGAAGCTTCTATCGTAATACAATAACTATAATTTCCTGTGAAGTGAGCCCCAGGGTGTCTAGCGATCGAGTATGGCACTCCATATCTGCCCTAAATTTTGCTAACTCCTCAACCTTGTACTGTGGTTCTGCGAGCTTTAACAAGGCAACGACATGGGCCATCTTCAACTGCTCTTGATCCCCATATGTGGACTGTAATAATTATACTGCCTCAAGATAACTATCCCCTACTACCGCAAAACCCTCTATCAAATGTAAGGCCTCTCCTTCCATGTGTCCTTTCAGGTAGTGAAATTTATGGACATTAATCCAAAGAGGATTCATGTACTGTAGACCGAAATACATCCCAAAAAGCTAACCACTCAGTCAAATTACCCCCAAATGTAGGAAGATTGAGCTTTGGTAGGTGCACAGTGTGTTTCGGGTCAACCCTTCTATGGGCTTCGTTCTCGCTTCCCTTCTTGTTTGCGACAGCGCGCTGTAATAGCTTTAAAGACAGTTTCATCATAGAGGGTGCGGTTATCACACTCTGCAACTATCTCTTCCTCCTCTGTCATGCTTACCACAATCACCTCACTTTGAGCAACAATACGACCGAGGATAGCCTGGACATTGTCTAACCTAGCCTCTAATTCCTCGAGGTCAGCAGTAGTGAAGAAAGTGTTGACATCAATAATTAACCTATTTAATACTCCCCGAAGTCCCGCCCTCTGATTTTTAGGGGCTTTGCTCTGCACCCCATTAGACAGTGTCCCTTCCTGTTTACTCATTTTGAATGCAAGCCTGTAGGCTATTTACACCTTACAATGGTACAATTACAACGGCAAAATAGTAGCCTAGTTAAGAGACGCCGACTGGCAGACTTCTATGTTATGGAGAAAAAATAGCACACCAAATAGCAATACCTACACTAAATGGTCATATTGAACAAGATTTTTTTTTAGGTCAGGTCATGTGTCACAGGAAGTCTGAAATGAAAAAGAAAAATGATTGGGGGAAGGTGATGGGTGGGATGCAGGATTTGGGCAGGCGCATCAATAATACCCTGCATTCCGGCTCTAACCATCGCTTGGCTAGTCCTCCCAGTTTATCATAGAGTTGTTCCTGCATCCTGTTTTATGTCCCCTTGCTCATTGCCATAAAAAAATCCCTTACTGGTAGCTAATTCCCGGGTCTGGGCACCAATGTGGTATAATATCAGTGGAAGTTAAATATCTCTGAGCTATAATTATTCAAACAAAATCAATCTAAATTAAATTACTCCAAATCTATATTGAATTCAATCGAAACAAGCTAATATATATTCAAAGGTCACACACAATTATTTATATATAAGGTAAGGTTATAAGGGTTAATAATATTCCAGGAATTAACTCACCAATAGTACCACGTGGCAATGAGACAAAGGAAAACGTTTACCCAATATGGCGGGCGACGGGGAAACCAGAGACAGGCCCGAAAGCACAGGTCAGGGAAATTAAATGAATGGTTATATGAGAATGGACATGAATAATATGCTTATCTGTCTGTCATGGCGTAGATGAGAGCGTCGTGAATGTGTAGATGTGTGTGTTGCTGGCTGTTTGATGTGATTTAGAGGCACAAAAGCACGATCAACTGAAGGCGAAAATTAGATGTTAACTGGGTGGTGTTCGTGAAGGCTCTGAGCTCCTTCCAGCCCTTCACCTTGCTGCCTTGGCATACGCCAGGCGCCCAAATTATCGTACCGTATCTATGTTGCTAAGTACGATAAATTAAATCAATATATACGATAAATTCACATATACTACATAAGACCATGTCAATATTGCTTAATAGCATATTAGGCCTTTTATAATCTTAACTTACTTACAATCTTATAATAAAAATAATACACGATCTAATCGTCCTATGCCCTACCGTGGGAACGAACGTTAGACTGTCGTATACCTAGTGACGTCACAGAGACGTAGCACATTAATTGTCTTACACTATCGTATTACACGATAGGTTGTGTGAAATGCAGTCTTCTATGATGTGTTTGATGGTACGGGGTGCTGTGTTATATCCCGGGCAGGTGTCGACGACAGAGTCATCCAGTCTCTTCTGATAGCTCAGATGAGCTGGATGGTGTCCGCATCTCAGCCTGGCCAGGTGGACTCTGTCCTCGTGAGGAAGGGAGGATTCGGAAGTATGGATTTCGGGAGGTCGTGCTTGCAGCTGCGTGTTGTCTATGAGTGAATGGATGGATCGGCGAGATATATGAGTATGGATGTGCTTCTGGAAGTTGGTTTGGGGTGGGCAGGGAGGGAGAGAGGACAGTATTTGTGTGTGATACCATGTGCTGGGTGTTGTTTTGATATTTCTTGGTGTCTGTGGGTGTGTTGCCATGTAGTGTAGTGGGTGGTTTTGGTTTGCGGAGGCTGCTGCCAGGAATTGAGTGCCTCTCAAGCCCAGATGGTATTTGACTTTGAGGATTTTGGTTTCTTGATGTAGGTGATCTGTGGGTGTAGTAGCTGTGCAGCCTGTAATGATTTTTAGGGCTTTGTTTTGAATAGTCTGTAAGGTCTTATGATGTGTTTCAGGTAGGTTAGAAGCCCAGGTTGGGCTTGCGTATTCCATCACTGATCTTATGTATTGTTTATAAACTGTTGTGGTGGTTTCTTTGTTGTGTCCAAATTTTGTGTGAGCAAGTGACCTTAGGGCATTAAGTCTGGGTGTCAGTTTCTTTTTCGTGTTTGTGGTGTGTTGTTTGAATGTCATATGAGTGTCATATGTTACTCCTAGGATTCTGGGTGAGTGTGTATGTGTTAGGGGCGTGTTGTTTATGGTGAGTGTAGGGATGTATTCGTGTTCTTCTGTCCAGCTTTTGAGCAGGGTTGCGGTGGATTAGGCTAGGGCTAGATTAAGTCTGTTCAAATTCAAATTCAAATTCAAATTCAAAATAGTTTATTTAGCCAAAATACATACATGGTGTAAATTAAACATTGTGATTTTTACAACACAATTTCAGAAATGTCCGGCTGAGCCTTTTGGGAACAAAATTTTCTCTTAACCCTCCCGCATCTTTAGGACGCGATTGCGTCCTAACGCCACCCCTCGAAGAGTGATCGTATGTCGCAATCGCGTCATAATGCCACCTGTAAGTTAGAAATATTCGCCAAAAATAAGTTTATGACTCGATTTTGACGCAATTTGGACTGGTAAGTTAGGCATTAGTAAGTTACAAAAGGAAGTTCTAGCAACCCCATAGCGTCCCTCTCTGAGGAGCCCGGGCCTTTATAAAGTCAGTAGTTTCCCGGCCCCCAGACTGTGAGGCAGGGTCCCGGCCCTTTAAATTCTGGGCTCCCTCCCTCTGGCCCACCATGCCTAGCTATAGGCAGGCAATTATGGATTATTTCATCTACCCAGTGAAAGTGTTTAGTGAATAATTCGAACTATATATATGTATATAAGATGTTACTTGTGACTTTTGGTGACTGAGGGGAGTGAATCTTGGTTAACCCCTTGAGTATTGATGCAGTTTTGTCTAGGTATCATTGATGACTTTACACTGTTTTTTGCTTGAAGGACAAATATATTTATCAATAAATACTGCCTACGAAATAAATACATTATAATCACGAAGATGTCACAGGAATGCTTACAGGAAGTATGGAAAGTACTCTATGGAATTTTAGTTATATTACAGTATATATTATATATATATATATATATATATATATATATATATATATATATATATATATATATATATATATATTATTTATAGCCTATATACAGTATAACACCAAGGTCCCGAGCAAGCCCCAAGGCCCATAATCGAGTATTTATATTATTATATTTTGTATTTTATTTAAATATTTATTTATTTGATTTATTATTGTTTTTATTTATTTTATTTTATTTATTTCATTTGATTTATGTTTATTTTATTTATTTTATATATATATATACTGTACATACCGTATATATTTGTTTTGTTATTCCTGTTCCCCAGGGTGTCTAGCGGATCAGCCCCAAGGTCCCAAGCAAGCCCAAGGCCCATAATCGAGTATTTATATTATTTATATATTTTTTATTTGATTTATTTTATATATATATATATACAGTATATATATATATATATATATATATATATATATATATATATATATATATACCCGGTATATATATTTTTCTGTTGTTTTCTTTTTTATTCTCCCCAGGGTGTCTAGCGGATTAGCCCCAAGGTCCTGAGCAAGCCCAAGGCCCATAATCGAGTATTTATATTATTATTACATTTGTATTTTATTTATATATTTATTTATTTGATTTGATTTATTTAATTTTATTTATATTTGTATTTCATTTATTTTATATATACCCGGTATATATATATTTATATATATATATATATATATATATATATATATATACAGTATATATATATATATGTAAATATATATTTATTTTTATTCCTGTTGCCCAGGGTATCTAGCGGATCAGCCCCAAGGTCCCGAGCAAGCCCAAGGCCCATAATCGAGTATTTATATTATTATTATATTTTTATTTTATTTATATATTTATTTATTTGATTTATTACTGCTGTGGAGTGTATAAAGAAGGGTGAAGATGTGATAATAGATTGGTTGGTGAGACTTTTCAATGTGTGCTTTGCTGTGTCAATGGTACCAATAGACTGGAAGAGTGCATGTATTGTGCCGTTGTACAAGGGGAAGGGAGATCGGCAGGAGTGTTCAAGTTATAGAGGTATTAGTTTATTGTCAGTGGTTGGAAAGCTGTATGGCAGGGTGTTGATAGAGAGGATAATAAAGTGTACAGAAGTTACAATAGGAGAAGAACAGTGCGGTTTTAGGAGGGGAAGAGGGTGCGTGGATCAGATGTTTGCAGTAAGACAGTTATGCGAGAAGTATTTAGAGAAGCATAAGGAGATATTTTGGGCTTTTATGGACTTGGAAAAAGCGTATGATCGTGTGGACCGTGAAGCAATGTGGAAGGTGTTAAGGATTTATGAAATAGGAGGAAATTTGTTAGAAGCAGTTAAGAGTTTTTATGAAGGGAGCAGAGCATGTGTGAGAGTAGGAAATGGTGAGTTGAGTGAATGGTTTGAGGTAAAGGTAGGTTTTCGACAGGGTTGTGTAATGTCACCACGGCTGTTTAATATGTTTATGGATGGTGTGGTGAGGGAGGTGAAAAGGAGAACTATGGGAAGAGGATTGGGTTTAGTAGGAAAGAATGGTAGAGATTGGGAGTTGAGTCAGTTGCTGTTCGCTGATGACACAGCATTGGTGGCGGATTCTGATGAGAAACTGCAGCGGGTAGTCAAAGAGTTTGGTATGGTTTGTGGAAGGAGGAAACTGAAGGTGAACGTCAATAAAAGTAAAGTAATGGTGTGTAATAGGGGAGAGCATAGGGTGAATCTAGATGTGAGGCTGGATGGGGAAATATTGGAACAAGTAGAGTGTTTTAAATATCTAGGAGGAACAATAAGCAGGAGTGGAGGTATGGAAGTGGAGGTAAAACAGAGAGTGTGTGAAGGAAGGAAGGTTTTCGGAGCAATGGGAAGTATGTGGAAGACGAGAAATCTCGGAGTGAAAGTAAAAAGTGCACTGTATCAAGGAATTGTTGTGCCAACAGTGATGTATGGGGCTGAGACATGGGCTCTGAAGAAAAAGGAGAAAAGAGGGCTGGATGTGATGGAGATGAGCTGCTTGAGGAGTATGTGTGGAGTTACTCGTAGAGACAGATTGAGGAATGAAGAGATACGTAGGAGAGTGGGGCAGCAGGAACATTTGTCAGCCAGAGTGGACAGAAGGGTGCTGAGCTGGTATGGTCATGTTGAACGAATGGGAGATGAAAGGCTTACAAAGAGAATATGTGAGTTAGGTACAAGGGGAGATAGAAGGGCAGGAAGACCCCCATTGAGATGGAGAGACTGTGTAAGAAAGGCTTTGGATGATAGAGGAATGACTATAGATCAGGCAGGGGAAGTGGTGGTGGACAGGAGTGAATGGAGAATGCTTGTGCATAGTTGAGTGAACACGTGATCATTTGGAGTAAGGGATCGGGCGAAAGTTGGACTAGATAATAGTCCATCAGGCGCCTGGCCCGGGGAGACGATTAATATGAAGGGTGTGCCTGGAAGTGTGGTGGGAGGGCTTGTGGCTTTGGCTCCGCTGCATGTCTGCCTGCCGAGATCGGAACCTCTCCGGGTGGTCAGGGGCCGGGGGAGTGCTGGAGCGACCTTGGTAACCCTGGTCTCTGGGTCTTCTCCTGGGTGACCTGGATGTGTGAGAGTTTGTGTTTTTTATCTGTGTTTATTTTTTGTTTTATGTTGTTTTTGTGTTTTCCCTGTTCTTGCTCTGTCTTGATTCGGCTACCCCCAAAATGGGGATTGGGCCTGAGCATATAGATAGATAGATAGATTTATTACTGTTGTTATTTATTTTATTTTATTATTTTATTTTATTTATAATTTTATTTTATTTATTTTATATATATACTGTATATACTACATAAATATATATATATATATTTATGACACCTTGTATGTATACTGTATATATATTTATATATATATATATATATATATATATATATATATATTATATATATATTATATACCGTATATATATATACAGTATATATATAGATACCCACACACACATACACATATTTTTATTACCATTCATTATTTTGTTTGACACCTTGTATATATATATATATATATCTATATATTATATATATATATATTATATTTTATATAAGTCTTGTACATTGTGGCAAAGATATACAACTGTATAAACATTCTCATATATTTACATAACAATAACAATGCATGGAAACAATTGCGCATAGCTCGCGAACCAATTACGCTATATTATTTTTGTTTCCACCATTAGAAAGAGCATAATTTTCCGATGACGGTGATATAAACAGTTATATACGTATCCTATCAAATAAACCAACGCCGAGGTGGGGAACAGCTCGGAACCCGGCTAGCATCGGCGGAACAGAGACGGGTAAAGCTTAAATATTCGCATTTTGGCTCTTCATTTCAAATATTCATAGCGCAAAAAGTATTTGTCGTAGGAACTTCTAGTTTGTTTTATACTCATCAGCATTATTTTCCGTATTCATACAGCCAAATTTAAAATCATACACTTCGTAGCAACGAAATAAATCGAAAATGTTATAAACCATATCAATCAAAATCATAGTTTTTATTTTTTCGGTCACTGCTTGAGAACTATTGAAGATAAACAATTTCTGTTTTCAGATTTGGAAAGAGGAGAAAAAATACTATTATTTGAGCAAAAACAAAAAATATATGGTCATCACTCACAATTTAGAGATAAGACGGTGTGAATACAATTGCATGGAAATAATTGTATTCCGGACTCATTTACACTTTCATATTTCGATTTATTTACATTTTGTTTTGTTTTATCATTTACTATAAATATTCCTCTTTCCATTGACATATGATACATCGCAATAAACAGCATTCTGGTGGATGAAAATACAGAAAAACACAAGGCTTCCAAATGTGAATGCTGGAGGGTTAAAAGGCATTTGGTGAACATGGTAAGGTCTTTGATTATACTACAAACGGGACAATAGTCATGAGTGGAAGTACAATGGATAGAATACACATCACCTAAAAATAATGAAAATCACGGGATCCTAGCCAACTAAAAAATAAATAAATACATATACTGTAAATTCTTCGAACGTGTTATGATAACAAATTAGATAAATTAAACCTGAAGTTCAGAATATGAAGTGAATATTTACAATAAGTATGATTGGTACAGTACCTATAGTGAATATATACATTTAAATGGCCTGATTAATTATTCTGATAAATACGAATTTATACATTATAATTACATTTGGTGTAAGGGTTATGTTAATATGTAGATAGTATATTGTCCTTAAGAGCTCTCTTAAAGTTGGCAACTGAAGGTTTGCCTTTTATAGTCCTTGGCAAACTGTTCCACACCCGCACACCTTGATACCGTATTGAGGTTTGACTTTGTTTTGATCTCATAAAAGGTATGGCTAAAACATTGGATGTATTGTTACGGAGTGCGTAGTTTGGGTTGTTTCTCGTTAGAAACATATTATTATTATGATTGTTATTATGTAAAGATTTATACACAAAAATGGCAAAACGTAATAATGTAAAATCAGAGTATTTTAGGAGTTGGAGATATTTATATGTTTGTAGTGCACCAGCCATGTAGCTTGTTGAGATAGGGTTGAAGGAGATCTGTTGCTATGTTTGGGTCATGGTGTGTGCATGTGAGTGTTATGTCGTCTGCATAGTAGGCTAAGTTTATTTGGGGTGTATTGGGTATAGTTATGTTGTGCATGTACAGATTGAAGAATGCGGGCGATAGGACGGATCCTTGTGGGACTCCGTTTGGAAAGTTTCTGATGCTAGATGACTGACCGGCAAAAGATAGGTGTGCACATCTGCCTGCTAGGAAGTTGGCCAGCCACCTTTTTGTGTTGTTGTGCATGTTTGTGTTGTATATTTTGTTTGTTAGGTTGTGGCGGGGGATGGCATCGAAGGCTTTACTAATGTCGAGTGTGGCTAGTAGTGATCTGTGTGGTGGTCTAGCTGAGTTGATGCCGTCAAAAGCTCTTTGTGTAAGGTCTGTAAGAAGAGTGTTTGTGGAGTGCAGTGGCCTGAAGCCATGTTGTGTTGGAGCTAGGGGTAGGTCGGGTGTAATTAGTTGTAGTACAAGGCGTTCCATGACTTTGGAGGGGGTGCAAAGGAGTGTGATGGGGTGGTGTGAGGAGGGTAGCGTGGGGTCTTTGTAGGGTTTGGGGAATGTAATGATGATACCATGCTTCCAGATGTCTGGTATTGTGCTGTGTGAATAACTGTAGTTTGATATGTTAGTGAGTGCTTGTATGCCTTGTGGTTTGAGGTGTATGTTGCTTATGTTGTCTAAGCTACAGGCGGGTGAGTGCTTGAGATTGTTGATGATGTGCCTTGTCTGGTGATTGGTGAAGGGTGTATAGTCAGGGTCTGTGGATAATTGTCTCTACGTCAGAGTGATTGGCCAGAACAAAAATCATACCAGAAGGTTAATGATGATCAAGTTCATATGGACCCAATAACTATCCCAGAGCCTTCAGTGATTGACATCACCAAGTTCTCCAATTTGGACAAACTATTAACTGTAACTAAATTTGTGTTTAAGTTCCTGAGCAAGAAGGTAAAGATGGATGAATTAGACCCACTTACCTACTGGATCGAAAGGATACAAGCTGAAAAGTATGAGGAGGAATTAACACAGCTACGTAAACCCAATCCCAAGCCAACCAAAAGAATGAAGGACCTTGGGCTGTATCTAGACAATCAAGAATTATTTTGTTGTCGAAGTCGTATTGGTAAAGCTGACCTACCCCTCAAAACTCGGCATCCGATCCTATTGCCCAAGGATTACGACCTCACCAAATTGATGGTTTTAAAAGCGCATGAAACCACTAAACACGGTGGGGTAGCAGACACTCTAGCCTATATGCGGCAAACATATTGGATACCCCAGGGACGACAAGCTGTTAAACGCTGTATCAAGAATTGCGTTATTTGCAAAAGGTATACAGCTATAGCTATTCCTTACCCTGGACCACAAGCTCTTCCGCCAGACCGCATTCACCAAAGGAAACCATTTGAGGTAACAGGTATGGATTATACTGGTGCTATCACTCTCACAGGAGATGATGGTCCACCCAAGAAGGTTTACATATGTCTATTCACCTGTACCAGCACTCGGGCTATCCATTTGGAAATAGCGGAGGACATGAGCTCGGAAACATTTATACATTTATTTAGAAGATTTGCCGCTCGGCAAAGTTGTCCCAGACGTTTGATTAGTGACAATGGGACAAATTTTGTGGGCGCATCACCGTTGGTTTCTGAACTATTGAAGAGCAACGCAGTACAGCAAATGCTAGATTCAAGGAATTGTTATTGGTCATTCACAACTCCCAGAGCCCCTTGGCAAAATGGATTTACAGAGAGAATGATAGGTATCGTGAAATCGTGCCTGAAAAGGGTTCTTCACATGTCCAAAGTCACCTTGGATGAGTTAAGAACTGTTGTCACCGAGATAGAAACCAGAGTAAATAATCGACCACTAACGTATCAAGATGACTACAATCTGGAAATTGAGGCCTTAACACCGGCTCATTTCTTTTATGGTAGACGATTGGACCCAGTTCCCCGTTTAGACGTGACAGAGGAATTAGTGGATCCCTCCGTTAATGAAACAGATGCACACTTGCGACGAAGCTACCATAAACTCTGCAAAATACTGGACGCCTGGAACAAACATTGGGCATCAGAGTATATCTTGAGCCTACGGGAGAGGTATTATGGTGCAAATTCTGCTAGTAACCGTCACAAACCTGAAGTGGGAGACCTAGTATTGTTGAAAATGGACCAACTTCACTCTAAATAGCCCTTAGCAAGGATCCAAGAAGTTTATCCTGATTCCGAAGGAGTTATCAGAACCGTTAAGGTTGTATCTCGAGGACAAACCACTCTCCGAACTGTAGATCGGCTCATACCTATGGAACTCGCCATCCCACCAGAGGAAGAACAGCAACTCATAGTAATAGGGAGCCCAAGACCACAACGAGCAGCTGCTGCGGGGTCTAGAAGAAATTGGCGTGATTGGTTAGCCGCAGGTGATATAACATGATGCAACATACCATAATTCGCCGGGCCCCAATTTGTGAGAAATAAATTGACTACACCGGTATCTGGGGACTGTTGGCAACAACCTTCCGATAGGGTAACCTCACTAGAGTGAACAATTTTCTACCAGAACCTGGTGATTGTATATATTGTAAAGTGTAATTAATATTAATTTAGTACTGTATAATATTACCTTGGCTAAGTTAATTTAGTTATAAAACCTTGTAGAAATAAGTTTAGAAGAACTGTATTGGGGATCAGTTTAAATATTCCCGCGACCGCATACGCGATCCACCGTTTGCTTTAGGGTCATTAATTTCTTGATATTATGTTCACTAAATCATTGTCAAACGATTGTTACCTTGATAATTATATAGTGAACATAATATCAAGAAATTAATGACCCTAAAGCAAACGGTGGATCGCGTATGCGGTCGCGGGAATATTTAAACTGATCCCCAATACAGTTCTTCTAAACTTATTTCTACAAGGTTTTATAACTAAATTAACTTAGCCAAGGTAATATTATACAGTACTAAATTAATATTAATTACACTTTACAATATATACAATCACCAGGTTCTGGTAGAAAATTGTTCACTCTAGTGAGGTTACCCTATCGGAAGGTTGTTGCCAACAGTCCCCAGATACCGGTGTAGTCAATTTATTTCTCACAAATTGGGGCCCGGCGAATTATGGTATGTTGCATCATGTTATATCACCTGCGGCTAACCAATCACGCCAATTTCTTCTAGACCCCGCAGCAGCTGCTCGTTGTGGTCTTGGGCTCCCTATTACTATGAGTTGCTGTTCTTCCTGATGCTGATTATTATTGATATGATCTCGTGAAGAGGGAATGAACCCTCGGTAACAAATTTGTATATAGTTAACTTAAGGGTCGGAATTGAAATTCCAACCAGATCTCTTTAAAACCTTGAACCGCCATCAAGGGTCTCGTGACCTCTCGCTTCACTCCCAGTGTCCGGCCCGGAGTTTAGGACCTAATTACCTCTCTGCCTACCTACCTACCATAGTCAAGCTCCTCTGAACAACTCCAGGACCCCAGTGATAGCTAAGTTTATTGATATACTGTATATGGCCATCTATACAATGCCTAGCTAGGGGTTTCTGAGAGATAGGCAATACAGAATTAATATCCACCATCTTCATTTAACATCCATGTCCTAAGGTAACCTATCTATTTATTTATTTTTATTCCTTTTCTTTTCTTTCTTTAATTTTGCATATTCCAAAACTCCCTCTCAGGCATAGGCTGATAGCCTTTACACCCTACCGCTGAACACGGTGAGGCCCGTGAGGTCTTGTTCCAGTCTAGGGAGTGAGACATGCGAAGCTTCACTGCGCGAACTTCAATAACAAAAACATTAGGTGGGAAGAGGTAAATCAAGAAATGGAGGAAATAGACTGGGAAGATTTAATGGATAACCTGACACCAGCAGAATGTCTAGTCTTAATAACAGAAACCATGACCCAAATCTGTAGCCACCAAATACCTGCAAGACAAACAAAACGAAGAAGCAAACAAGATCGGGAAAGGAGGAGGCTGTACAGAAGAAGAAAATTACTCACACAAAGACCCACACATCAAAATCTACAGGATAGGCAAAAGGTCGAAATAGATAGAGAAATTGTGGAAATTGAACAAAGGCTAAGAATATCATATGAACTACAACACATGGAAGAGGAGAGGAAAGCTATTGCAGGTATAAAGGAAAATTCCAAATACTTCTTTTCATACGCCAAACAAAAGGCTAAAACAACATCAAACATCGGCCCACTGAGCAAAGGGGACGGCTCTTTCACAGGGGACAAAAAGGAAATGAGCGAACTCTTAAGCAAGCAGTATGAAATGGCATTCAGTGAGCCTGATGAAACAAAAGTCATCAGAGACCAAAATATATTTTCATGGAAACCTCCCCCACGGAAACCCCTCAGATGCTGGATATTGATTTTGGTCCAAAAGACATAAAAGAGGCCATTTCCAACATGCCATCCCACTCGGCACCAGGCCCGGACTCATGGAATTCGATCCTAATGAAAAAATGTAAGGAAAACCTCTCAAAACCCCTGGCTATAATGTGGAGAAGGAGCCTAGACACTGGTGACATACCAGATAGCTTGAAAAACGTAATAATTGCCCCACTGCATAAAGGAGGGAGTAAAGCACTACCAAAAAACTACCGCCCGGTAGCTCTAACCTCTCACATCATTAAAGTTTTCGAGCGAGTCCTGCGAAGCAAAATTTCAACATTCATGGAGGCATGAACTACACAACACCGGTCAACATGGGTTCAGAGCGAAAAGATCATGTCTCTCACAACTTTTGGAACACTATGACAAAATTCTTAAAGCGCTAGAAGAAAAGAAAAACGTGGACGTCATTTACACCGATTTTACTAAGGCATTTGATAAATGTGACCATGGTATAATAGCCCACAAACTGAAAGCAAAAGGTATAACTGGGAAAATCGGACGGTGGATATACAATTTCCTCGTAAACCGAAAACAATCGGTAGCAGTAAACCAAGTCACTTCTGAGCCTTCGGATGTCAAAAGCTCAGTGCCCCAAGGAACAGTGCTAGCGCCCCTTCTGTTCCTCATACTAATTTGCGACATAGATACCAACACCAGACACAGTACGGTGTCGTCTTTTGCTGATGACACAAAATTAAGCAAGACAGTAAACACACAAGAGGACACGGGCCGACTGCAGGAAGACATGAATGTAGTGTTGCAGTGGACCAGGGAAAACAACATGCAATTCAATGAGGAAAAATTCCAATTAATACGGTATGGAGATAATAATGGTGTTAAAGAAATTACAAATTACTTAACAGAATCTAACCACATAATAGAACGGAAAGACAGTGTGAAAGACCTTGGGGTATTAATGTCTGAAAATATGGGTTTCAAAGTACATAACCAGGTCAAAGTGGCGGCTGCGAAACGTCTAACGGGTTGGATTCTGCGTACTTTTAAAACACGCAGTGAATTGCCTATGATAACGCTCTTCAAATCTCTAGTGCTACCCGCGGCTTGAATACTGTAGCGTATTAACATCCCCATACAAAGCAGGTGAAATAAATGACGTAGAGAGTGTACAAAGAAATTTCACTTCGCATATAAGTTCGATAAAACATCTACACTATTGGGAGCGTTTAAGAGCACTGAATCTGTACTCACTGGAACGTAGAAGAGAACGTTACCTAATAATATACACATGGAAAATCGCAGAGGGTTTAGTACCAAACCTACATACTCCGATAGTCATGAAATTCAGTGATAGGAGAGGCTGGGAATGCGAAATCCCCCGGATGAATAACAGCGGTGCTATGGGCTCTCTGCGAGAGGGCTGGTTATCACACAGAGGCCCACGTCTCTTCAACAAACTCCCACAGCGAGTAAGAGACATGAGGGACATCTCGTTAGACAACTTCAAGAGAGCCCTAGATGTCGAACTGCAAAAAGTGCCAGACGAGCCCATCCTCGCAAGGGAGCGAGCTGTCGCTTCAAACAGTCTACTGCACCAAATCACCACCCATAAGGAGGGGCGTCACGCTCCTTGGTGCCGCTAGAGGAGCGGCGAACACATCCAAAGGTATCTAAAGGTAAGGAAGCAACTCCATCTCTGAAACTGCTCTGCCCCTGTGCTTCACAGTCTCATCCTTCAAGCTCGGACCCTCACGCTCAGAATGCCACCTATTGAGCAATCAACTCACTAGGCATTGACCCCCTGTAGCATATTTTTGAATATTGGAATATGCATACAATGCTATTTAATCAGGGAACAATGAGGGTATTTATTTGGCGTTTCGGTGTGCTGTGGTAATGCACTGATACTAGGTACAGCACAAATTCCATCCCAATAATATCTTCCCATTGACATATTGGGATTCGAACCCGGGTCCATTGGATTACCAGTCCAGTGGCAAGACCACTCCACCACACCTCCCCTAAGGGACAGAATTGGCCATAGAAATCCCCCACACCTTCCCTGTAGACATATGCCCGAGTCACTGTTTTCTCTCAATCAATGTTCACTGTCTCAAGCTTACCATATAGTAATGTAAACCTTCCCTGTAGACACATGCCCGATTCACTGTTTTCTCTCAATCAATGTTCACTGTCTCAAGCTTACCATATAGTAATGTAAACCTTCCCTGTAGACACATGCCCGAGTCACTGTTTTCTCTCAATCAATGTTCACTGTCTCAAGCTTACCATATAGTAATGTAAACCTTCCCTGTAGACACATGCCCGAGTCACTGTTTTCTCTCAATCAATGTTCACTGTCTCAAGCTTACCATATAGTAATGTAAACCTTCCCTGTAGACACATGCCCGATTCACTGTTTTCTCTCAATCAATGTTCACTGTCTCAAGCTTACCATATAGTAATGTAAACCTTCCCTGTAGATACATGCCCGAGTCACTGTTTTCTCTCAATCAATGTTCACTGTCTCAAGCTTACCATATAGTAATGTAAACCTTCCCTGTAGACACATGCCCGAGTCACTGTTTTCTCTCAATCAATGTTCACTGTCTCAAGCTTACCATATAGTAATGTAAACCTTCCCTGTAGACACATGCCCGAGTCACTGTTTTCTCTCAATCAATGTTCACTGTCTCAAGCTTACCATATAGTAATGTAAACCTTCCCTGTAGACACATGCCCGAGTCACTGTTTTCTCTCAATCATGTTCACTGTCTCAAGCTTACCATATAGTAATGTAAACCTTCCCTGTAGACACATGCCCGAGTCACTGTTTTCTCTCAATCAATGTTCACTGTCTCAAGCTAACCATATAGTAATGTAAACCTTCCCTGTAGACACATGCCCGAGTCACTGTTTTTTCTCAATTAATGTTCACTGTCTCAAGCCGAGAATATACAGTAGCAATGTTCAAGGGTATTTTTGCAGTTGATTAATCAGTCGTGAACAGGACATATTTTGTAAGCATAATTAGGATTGACTAATTTGTTATTAAAGTATTGGAGCCACACACTTACAAATATAGGATTTACTAGTTTATGTTCATTGTTTTATTATATACTTATTATGCGTTCACTTATACCCACGACTGTTCTTCTATATAAGATGTATACTGTATAGTTTAAGGTAACATTTTAGTTATAGTATGGTACTATACAACAGTAGAACCACAACTAATGTTTTCCTTTACCATCACAATTATTCATCACACTTTCCCTTTGAGAAAGTTGAGGGGCAAAGGAAAAATGTGACGCTTTGGCTTCCAATCTTGGTAGATTGGGAGGTCAATCCACGGAAGAGACGCCGTCACTTGAGATCTAGAAAATATATAAGTAAAAGGAACAGTCAGAGTAAGCTATGGGTATGGCAGAGTTCGCTCAGTTCTCATACTGATAGACCAGCCCATCACCACTTGCTCCTGTTTGTTCCTTTTATGTATCTTCCTTTCGCTCCCATCCAGTATGCAGTATACGAAGTGCAATGGTTCCCAATCTTCTGTCATTTCCTCTGATCTGTTTGTCAACTTTCCAGATCCAGGAATGTCTGAGTCCCAACAGTAACAAGATGTGTTTACCTTTCGTTCTGAATATACCTCATTAGAAAATATAATGTGAACTCATTAGGTTACTAAGTTAATTACACTATTAACAGTGTGAAGTGGTTTGTTAGTACACTCATCAATATACTTATTTTGTGTGGGTTTTTTTTTTGAGGAGCATTGCATGAATACATTTGCATATATTGTGCTGTTGTTCTGTATTATCAATCTCTTAGCTTATCCAGTTAAATGTCTGTAGGTAGCTTTATTATTATAGGTATTGCCGTTACACACACACACACACACACATTCATAAGCATATTTCCTACATAGTTGAGCATCAATTCCAAGACCTGGGAATTAATCACCAAGTTTGAGATTAAATTCTAACCATTACTAATGATTCAATTGTTTCCGATGTGTTAGTGTTCTTCCTTCTAGTGTTCTTTCACCTTGATTGATTCAGTTTATATTGTAGGTAATATTAATTTATCTATTATACTCTCTCTCTCTCTCTCTCTCTCTCTCTCTCTCTCTCTCTCTCTCTCTCTCTCTCTCTCTCTCTCTCTCTCTCTCTCTCTCTCTCTCTCTCTCTCTCTCTCTCTCTCTCTCTCTCTCTCTCTCTCTCTCTCTCTCTCTCTTCAACACATCTATAATTGCCCTTTACAGATTTCCCATACTTCATTAACATCCTACCCGCTAACTTGTCTAGACTGTGACCCAATGTTTGAGGGTTGGGGTAAAATTATAGTGTTAGATTTTGTTATACTTTAAGAGTTTTGAAACATTTTTTAGGAGTTTTGAGTGTGTATTATGGTGGTTGTCTGTGAGCTTATTTTGGTTGTTTTAAAGACATTTGGTGACGTTGAATATATGTTGGTGGTTTTGAGTATATGTTGGTGGTTTTATGTATGTAGTATGTTCGTGGTTTTAAGTATATGTTTGTGGTTTGAAGTGACATGTTTGTGGGTTTCTAGTATATTACGTTGAAAGTTTGTATACGTGTTTGTGTTTGTATAGAATATTATGTTAGTTTGGAGTGTTTATAGGTATTTATTTAATTATTGCTGATGATTTTAAGTATATTATTTGAAGTATATTATTGTGGGTCTTGTGGGATTTTTGGTGGCTTTGAGTATATTTGTGTGGTTTTGGGTGCTTAGTTTATAGTTGATGGTAAGCGGTGATGTGGAGTGAAGGGCTGGACACTTTAATGGTGGTTAAGAGTAAACATGAACACACACCACCCACACCAGTTTACACTGTGTACACTTTTATAGATATACATGGAGCGGGGAAGAGGGTCAATACGTTCACACTCCTAAAAGGCTACACTCTTATATAGGTACACTTCTAAATGGCCACACTCCTATGTGGCCACACTTCTAAATATCTACACTCCTAAATAGCCACACTCCTAAAAAGCCACCATTCCTGAACGACAGTCCAAAACGGCCATGCTCATAAACAGACACTCCAAAATGGTCAGACTATAAAAAGACCACACTCCTAAACGGCAGACCCCTAAACAGCCACACTCCAATATGACCTAAGGGTTAGATTAGAATAAGGTAGATTTTCTTAGGCTTGGTTTGGCTAAGTTAGATTGGTTATATCAGGTTAAGTTAGGTTAGATCAACTTTAGTTTGGTCTGGTTACAACTTGAAGATTATGATGCTTTTTGACGGTTTATTCTGGCTATCGTTAGATGATTAATCGCATGCAATTTAGGAAGGCTATCTAGGACTGAAATGGGTTAATACCTTCTCAATTAATTCTTTAGATCCCACAAGTTATTACTAATCTGAATAAAATCATCTAATGATAGCCAGACTAAACTGTCAAAACGCGTCATAATCCTCAAAGGGTTCAGTTTATCAGGTCATGTATTAAGTTAGAGGTGGTGGGTGCCGTATCTCGGTTGTGAAGTTTGAGTTAAGGCGTATGGTGGCCCGTTTTGACTTACCTCTCATATGTATACCATGGGAGAGCGTAGTTTGATGACCAGAGGTTCCGTACTAAGCTGGGATATAAAACCGTCTATGGATTAGCCAGAGTTCATTATAATCGTAAGCATGAAAGGATAAGCTGCAGATGTTCAAGTTTAGAACTTTACTAACTTGGGGGGGGGGGGGACTGATTGTGAATAATAAAATGTAAAAGGAAACACTTGGTGTTCAATGTATGGTCGGGCAGGGGGATTACAGTGAGGAATCTCATAGGAAGAATTCAATGAAGAATTGCGCTATTTTCCTCATCTCTCTCGTCTCTCTCTCCTCTCTCTCGAGGCGTGGTCGAGCTTTCTCTCGAGAGCGAGCGAGCGCGCGAGTCTCTCTCCTCCTCTCTCTCTCTCTCATCTCGCCCTCTCTCATCTCTCTCTCATCTCTATCTCGCTCTCTCCCTCTCTCTCATCTCATCTCTCTCTCTCTCTCTCTCTCTCTCTCTCTCTCTCTCTCTCGTGACTAAGAAAGGGATATATTTTCTGATGAACCCTGTTCCCTGATGGTCCTTGACGACCAACTTCTCTGTAAACAATATAATTCCCTCTCCAACACGGACCCTTCTCCCCAGATCCTCTATACAAACACTAGCTGGTGTGTAGTAGATTTGTGGTGGTTTTCGTTCTGGTTGGGTGTTATCAGTATATGGTGATGGTGTTTAATATATGATGGTGGGTTGTGATCTCGCTTCGTAGTTGTCGTGTATGATAGTTTTGAGTATATTATAGTGGTTTGGCGAGTAGTCCTATATTGGTGGAATGGGTTTGAGTCTCTGGTGATGGGGTTCAGTATATATATGATGGTGGTTTTTGACTATAATGATCTAGTAGTTGTCCGGGTGTGTGTGTTGTTTGCGCTCTGTGGTGGTTTTGAGTATATGTTGGTGGTTTGGTATATGTTGGGGGTTTGAGTATATGTTGGTGGTTTATGAGGATATGTTGGTGGTTTTGAGTTTATAGTTGGTGGTTTATGAGGTTATATGGTGGTGGTTTTGGGTATGTGTTGGTCTGGGTATATG
>CM064512.1:57126880-57142097 GCA_032716605.1 Paralithodes platypus | reverse complement strand
CTTGTTTGCGACAGCGCGTGTAATAGGTGCTTTGCTTTAACACCCTACGAGCGGGCTATGCGGGTTTATTTTATATGTACCCGCCCAGCGGGGTGTGTTTTAGCCAAAATAGGGATGTTTACGTGATCATTTTCAGGCCTAAATAAGACCCAGAACGTAAAACACAGTATCCTATCCCTGAAAGGGCATAAACAGAGCTTTCGGAATGACACCATAATGATCCTTTTATGATGGCTAGTTTTTCTTGCAATAAACCGTGACAACGCGAGTGCAAAAAGCATGTAATTCGGTACTTTCCCCATATAATTTCAGTATGTAGCGAGTGCGAGAGGGAGGGAGGAGGGAGCTGTATTAGTGTCAGTAGGTTCGGCCGCGGTGGTCTGGAGCAGTCATACGCTCGCTAGTCTCCTGCCAACCACTTGTCTCTCTATCTCAGCAACATTACGTGCTGAAAAATGCCACTCGACCTATGTCGAGCGCAGCCAGATAGTCCAGCTTTATTTGAACTCGACTTATGGGTGAGCCGCCTACATGTAGGGTTAAAAGACCCCCCCCAGTTTCATCATAGAGGGTGCGGGTCCACACTCGGCAACTATCTCTTCCTCCTATGTCAGGCTGCCACAATCACCTCACTTTGAGCAAACAATACGACCGAGGGTAGCCTGGACATTGTCTAACCTAGACCTCTAATTCCTCGAGGTCAGGCAGTAGTGAAGAAAAGTGTTGATCTCAATAATTAAAACTATTTAATAAGCTACCCGAAGTCCCGCCCTCTGATTTTTAGGGGCTTTGCTCTGCACCCATTAGAACAGTGTCCCTTCATGTTTACTCATTTTGAAGGCAAGCCTGTAGGCTATTTACACCTTACAATGGTACCAATTACAACGGCAAATGATAGTCGCCTAGTTTTTAAGAGACGGCCGACCGGTCAAGACTTCTATGTTATGGAGACAAAAAATAGCACACCAAATAGCAATACCTACACGAAATGGTCCTATTGAACAAGAAAAATTTTTGTTTAGGTCAGGTCATGTGTCACAGGAAGTCTGAAATGAAAAGAAAAAATGATTGGGACCGGTGATGGGTGGGATGCAGGATTTGGGCAGGCGGCATCAATAATACCCTGCATTCCGGCTCTAACCATCGCTTGGCTAGTCCTCACCAGTTTATCATAGAGTTGTACTTGCATCCTGTTTTATGTCCACCTTGCGCATTGCCACTAAAAAATCCCTTTACTGGTAGCTAAGTCCCGGGTCTGGGCACCAATGTGGTCTAATATCAGTGGATGAGTTAACTATCTAGAGCTATAATTATTCAAACAATAATCAATCTAAATTAAATTACTCCCAAATCGCTATTGAATTCAATCTGAAACAAGCTAATTTATATTCAAAGGTCACACACAAGTATTTATACATAAGGTAAGGTTATAAGGGTTAATAATATTCCAGGAACTTAACTCACCAAGAGTTACACGTGGAAATGAAACAAAGGAAAAAGCGTTTACCCAATATGGCGGGCGACAGGGAAACCAGAGACCGGCTCCGAAAGCAAGGTCAGAGGAAATTAAATGAATGGTTATATGAGAATTGGGGGGGGGGGGGGGGGGGGGGGGGGGGAACATGGGGGGGGGTAAAAAAAAAAAAAATAATATGCTTATCGTTCTGTCATGGCTTCGATGAGAAGCGTCGTGAATGTGTAGCTGTGTGTGTTGCTGGCCGTTTGATGTGATTTAGAGGCACACAAAAGCACGATTCAACTGAAGGCGGAAAATTAGAGGTTAAATGGGTGGTGTTCGTGAAGGACTCTGAGCTTCCTTGCCAGCCCTTCACCTTGCTGCCGTGGCATACGCCAGGGCGCCACAAATTATAGTACCCCCCCCCCCCCCCCCCCCCCCCCCCCCCCCATATCTATGTTGCTCAGTACGATAAAATTAAATCAATATATACGATAAAAAAAAAAAATTCAAAACCATATACTACATACGACCATGTCAATATTGCTTAATAGCAGATTAGGCCTTTTATTAATCTTAACTTACTTCCAATCTTATAATACACGATCTAATTCGTACTATGCCCTACCGTGGGACGGACCGTTAGACTGTCGTATACCTAGTGACGTCACAGAAGACGTAAGCACATTAATTGTCTTACACTATAATATTACACGATAGGTTGTGTGAAATGCAGTCTTCTATGATGTGTTTGATGGTACGGGGTGCTGTGTTATATCCCGGGCAGGGTGTCGCCGACAAGGTCATCCAGTCTCTTCTGATAGCTTCAATGAGCTGGATGGTGTCCGCATCTCAGCATGGCCAGGTGGACTCTGTCCTCGTGAGGAAGGGAGGATTCGGAAGTATGGATTTCGGGAGGTCGTGCTTGCAGCTGCGTGTTGGTCTATGACGTGAAATGGATGGATCGGCGAGATATATGAGTATGGATGTGCTTCTTGAAGTTGGTTTGGGGTGGGCAGGGAGGGAGAGAGGACAGTATTTGTGTGTGATACCATGTGCTGGGTGCTGTTTTGATATTTATGGTTGTCTGTGGGTGTCGTTGAAATGTAGTGTAGGGGGTGGTTTTGGTTTGCGGAGCGGCTGCTTGCCAGGAATTGAGTGCCTCTCAAGACCAGATGGTATTTGACTTTGAGGATTTTGGTTTATTGATGTAGGTGATCTGTGGGTGTAGTAGCTGTGCAGACTGTAATGAGTGTTAGGGCTTTGTTTTGAATAGTCTGTAAGGTCTTATGATGTGTTTCAGCTAGGTTAGAAGCCCAGGCTGGGCTTGCGTATTCTCATCACTGATCTTATGTATTGTTTATAAACTGTTGTGGTGGTTTCTTTGTTGTCGTCTCAAATTTTGTGTGAGCAAGTGACCTTAGGGCAGTAAGTTCTGGGTGTCAGTTTCTTGTTCGTGTTTGTGGTGTGCTGTGTTGAATGTCATTGACGAGTGTCATATGTAATACGAGGATCTTGGGTGAGTGTGTATGTGTTAGGGGCGTGTTGTTTATGGTGAGTTGAGGGATGTATTCGTGTTCTTCTGTCCAGCGTTTGAGCAGGGTTGCGGTGAAGTAGGCTAGCCTAGATTAAGTATGTTCAAATTCAAATTCCAATTCAAAATAGTTTATTTAGCCAAACTACATACCTGGTGTAAATTAAACATTGTGATTTTTACAAACACAATTTCAGAATGGGCCGGGGCTGAGCCTTTTGGGAACAAAATGTTGCTCTTAACCCTCACGCATCTATTAGGACGCGATTGCGTCCTAACGCCACCCCTCGAAGGAGTGATCGTATGTCGCAATCGCGTCATAAGGCCACCGGTAAGTTAGACATATTCGCCAAAAATAAGTTTATGACTCGATTTTGACGCAATTTGGACTGGTAAGTTAGGCATTAGTAAGTTCCCAAAGGAAGTATCTAGCAACCCTATAGCGTCCCTCTCTGAGGAGCCCGGGCCTTTGTAAAGTCAGTAGTTTCCCGGCCCCCAGACTGGGAGGCAGGGTACCGGCCCTTTAAATTCTGGGCTCCCTCCCTCAGGCCCACCATGCATAGCTATAGGCAAGCAATTATGGATTATTTCATTCTGACCCAGTGAAAAGTGTTTAGTGAATAATTCGAACTATATATAGATATAAGATGTTACTTGTGACTTTTGGTGCCTGAGGGGGGTGAATGCTGGTTAACCCCTTGCGTAATGATGCAGGTTTGTCTAGATATCATCCGATGACTGTTACACTAGTTTTGCTTTTAAGGACAAATATATTCTCAATAAATACTGCCTACGAAATAAATAACATTAAACTCACGAAGACGTCACAGGAATGCTTACAGGAAGTATGGAAAGTACTCTATGGGAATTTTAGTTATATTACAGTCTATGGACCCCTGGTCCCGCATATATATATATCATATATATATATATATATATTATATATATATCTAGATAATATATATATATATATATATATATATATATATATAATATCTATATATACTGTAATATAAACTAAAATTCCATAGAGGTACTTTCATCTTCCTGTAAGCATTCCTGTGACGTCTTCGTGATTATAATGTATTTATTTCGTAGGCAGTATTTATTGATAAATATATTTGTCCTTCAAGCAAAAAATAGTGTAAAGTCATCGATGATACCTAGACAAAACTGCATCAATACTCAAGGGGTTAACCAAGATTCACTCCCCTCAGTCACCAAAAGTCACAAGTAACATCTTATATACATATATATAGTTCGAATTATTCACTAAACACTTTCACTGGGTAGATGAAATAATCCATAATTGCCTGCCTATAGCTAGGCATGGTGGGCCAGAGGGAGGGAGCCCAGAATTTAAAGGGCCGGGACCCTGCCTCACAGTCTGGGGGCCGGGAAACTACTGACTTTACAAAGGCCCGGGCTCCTCAGAGAGGGACGCTATAGGGTTGCTAGAACTTCCTTTTGTAACTTACTAATGCCTAACTTACCAGTCCAAATTGCGTCAAAATCGAGTCATAAACTTATTTTTGGCGAATATTTCTAACTTACAGGTGGCATTATGACGCGATTGCGACATACGATCACTCTTCGAGGGGTGGCGTTAGGACGCAATCGCGTCCTAAAGATGCGGGAGGGTTAAGAGAAAATTTTGTTCCCAAAAGGCTCGGCCGGACATTTCTGATATTGTGTTGTAAATAATCACAATGTTTAATTTACACCATGTAGGCCTATGTATTTTGGCTAAATAAACTATTTTGAATTTGAATTTGAATTTGAACAGACTTAATCTAGGCCTAGCCTAATTCACCGCAACCCTGCTCAAAAGCTGGACAGAAGAACACGAATACATCCCTCAACTCACCATAAACAACACGCCCCTAACACATACACACTCACCCAGAATCCTAGGAGTAACATATGACACTCGTATGACATTCAAACAACACACCACAAACACGAAAAAGAAACTGACACCCAGACTTAATGCCCTAAGGTCACTTGCTCACACAAAATTTGGACACAACAAAGAAACCACCACAACAGTTTATAAACAATACATAAGATCAGTGATGGAATACGCAAGCCCAGCCTGGGCTTCTAACCTACCTGAAACACATCATAAGACCTTACAGACTATTCAAAAACAAAGCCCTAAAAATCATTACAGGCTGCACAGCTACTACACCCACAGATCACCTACATCAAGAAACCAAAATCCTCAAAGTCAAATACCATCTGGGCTTGAGAGGCACTCAATTCCTGGCAGCAGCCTCCGCCAAACCAAAACCACCCACTACACTACATGGCAACACACCCACAGACACCAAGAAATATCAAAACAACACCCAGCACATTGGTAATCACACACAAATACTGTCCTCTCTCCCTCCCTGCCCACCCCAAACCAACTTCCAGAAGCACATCCATACTCATATATCTCGCCGATCCATCCATTCACTCATAGACAACACGCAGCTGCAAGCACGACCTCCCGAAATCCATACTTCCGAATCCTCCCTTCCTCACGAGGACAGAGTCCACCTGGCCAGGCTGAGATGCGGACACCATCCAGCTCATCTGAGCTATCAGAAGAGACTGGATGACTCTGTCGTCGACACCTGCCCGGGATATAACACAGCACCCCGTACCATCAAACACATCATAGAAGACTGCATTTCACACAACCTATCGTGTAATATGATAGTGTAAGACAATTAATGTGCTACGTCTCTGTGACGTCACTAGGTATACGACAGTCTAACGTTCGTTCCCACGGTAGGGCATAGGACGATTAGATCGTGTATTATAAGATTGTAAGTAAGTTAAGATTATAAAAGGCCTAATATGCTATTAAGCAATATTGACATGGTCTTATGTAGTATATGTGAATTTATCGTATATATTGATTTAATTTATCGTACTGAGCAACATAGATATGGTACGATAATTTGGGCGCCTGGCGTATGCCAAGGCAGCAAGGTGAAGGGCTGGAAGGAGCTCAGAGCCTTCACGAACACCACCCAGTTAACATCTAATTTTCGCCTTCAGTTGATCGTGCTTTTGTGCCTCTAAATCACATCAAACAGCCAGCAACACACACATCTACACATTCACGACGCTCTCATCGACGCCATGACAGACAGATAAGCATATTATTCATGTCCATTCTCATATAACCATTCATTTAATTTCCCTGACCTGTGCTTTCGGGCCTGTCTCTGGTTTCCCTGTCGCCCGCCATATTGGGTAAACGTTTTCCTTTGTTTCATTGCCACGTGGTACTATTGGTGAGTTAATTCCTGGAATATTATTAACCCTTATAACCTTACCTTATGTATAAATAATTGTGTGTGACCTTTGAATATATATTAGCTTGTTTCGATTGAATTCAATATAGATTTGGAGTAATTTAATTTAGATTGATTTTGTTTGAATAATTATAGCTCAGAGATATTTAACTTCCACTGATATTATACCACATTGGTGCCCAGACCCGGGAATTAGCTACCAGTAAGGGATTTTTTTATGGCAATGAGCAAGGGGACATAAAACAGGATGCAGGAACAACTCTATGATAAACTGGGAGGACTAGCCAAGCGATGGTTAGAGCCGGAATGCAGGGTAGTATTGATGCGCCTGCCCAAATCCTGCATCCCACCCATCACCTTCCCCCAATCATTTTTCTTTTTCATTTCAGACTTCCTGTGACACATGACCTGACCTAAACAAAAATCTTGTTCAATATGACCATTTAGTGTAGGTATTGCTATTTGGTGTGCTATTTTTTCTCCATAACATAGAAGTCTGCCGGTCGGCGTCTCTTAACTAGGCTACTATTTTGCCGTTGTAATTGTACCATTGTAAGGTGTAAATAGCCTACAGGCTTGCATTCAAAATGAGTAAACAGGAAGGGACACTGTCTAATGGGGTGCAGAGCAAAGCCCCTAAAAATCAGAGGGCGGGACTTCGGGGAGTATTAAATAGGTTAATTATTGATGTCAACACTTTCTTCACTACTGCTGACCTCGAGGAATTAGAGGCTAGGTTAGACAATGTCCAGGCTACCCTCGGTCGTATTGTTGCTCAAAGTGAGGTGATTGTGGCAAGCATGACAGAGGAGGAAGAGATAGTTGCAGAGTGTGATAACCGCACCCTCTATGATGAAACTGTCTTTAACCCTTAATTAGCGGCTCACCACATAAGTCGAGTTAAATAAAGCTGGACTATGTGGCGGCGCTCGACATAGGTCGAGTGGCAATTTCAGCACGTAATGTTGCTGAGAGAGAGAGACAAGTGGTGGCAGGAGACTAGCGAGCGTATGACTGCTCCAGACCACCGCGGCGAACCTACTGACACGAATATCAGCTCCCTCCTCCCTCTCTCACTCGCTACATACTGAATTATATGGGGAAAGTACCGAATTACATGCTTTTTGCACTCGCGTTGCACGGTTATTGCAAGAAAACTAGCCATCATAAAAGGATCATTATGGTGTCATTCGAAAGCTCTGTTTATGCCCTTTCAGGGATAGGTACTTGTTTTACGTTCTGGGTCTTATTTAGGCATGAAAATGATCACGTAAACAGCCCTATTTTGGCTAAAAACACCCCGCTGGGCGGTACATATAAATAAACCGCATAGGCCGCTCGTAAGGTGTTAAAGCGAAGCACCTATTACAGCGCGCTGTCGCAAACAAGAAGGGAAGCGAGAACGAAGCCCATAGAAGGGTTGACCCGAAACACACTGTGCACCTACCAAAGCTCAATCTTCCAACATTTGGGGGTAATTTGACTGAGTGGTTAGCTTTTTGGGATGTATTTCGGTCTACAGTACATGAATCCTCTTTGGATTAATGTCCATAAATTTCACTACCTGAAAGGGGCACGGAGCAAAATTGTCTTATTCTATCTGGTGAATTAATCCTTAATATGTATTAACCATTTTATTAATAACCCACTGTATATATAATATTTTCAATTACACATGATTAACAACCATTCGCGATGGGTTTTACATTGCGTGAAAGAGATAGATAGAGAGAGAGAGAGAGAGAGAGAGAGAGAGAGAGAGAGAGAGTGAGTGAGAGAGAGAGAGAGAGAGCATCAATAAAAGGTGTTGACAGATGCTGGTCCTTGATATACTGTACCTTGTCTGTACCAATGATATCAAACACATACAGTATGTGTATGTGTGCATGTGTGTGTGTGTGTGTGTGTGTGTGTGTGTGTGTGTGAAATATGAAAGGAAGGACAGGTGAGATTGCAGAGATGCTAGAGAGACGACGAGTGGATGTATGTTATGCCCAGGAAACCCGGTGGAAAGGGGGGAGTGCGAGGTGGATTATGGGTAAAAATAAACGCTTTAAGTTTATATGGAAGGGAAATGAACATGGTACAGGAGGGGTGGGTTTCCTGGTGGCAGAGAGGTTGGAATATTGTGTTATAGAAGTTAAAAGGTTTAATGAAACATTGATTTTACTAAGAATGAAAGTCGGGGCGAGAGTCATAGACGTTATATCAGCTTATGCCCCCCAAACAGGCTTAGGTAGAAATGCCAAAGAACGGTTCTGGAATGAATATTAGGGGTGGTTGTTGGATGCAAGGAATGGGAGGTAGTAATTGTGGGAGAAGACTTGAATGGGCATATCGGGGCAGGTGCTGACAGATATGAGGGCGTGCACGGAGGGTAGGGTTATGGCCGAAGGAACCTGGGAGGCGAATACATACTGGAGCACTGTGCTGCCACGGGGATGGTGGTGTGTAATACTATGTTTAGGAAGAGGATGAGCCATCTAATAAATGAATCAGGTGGCTCCAGTAGCCAGATAGACTACTTCCTTATCAGCAAATCTGACAGAAAATGGGTTAGAGACACCAAGATCATACCAGGCGAAGAATGCATACCCCAACACAAACTCCTAGTGTGTGACATGTGCCTAAGTAGAGTTCTTGTTAGAAAGAAAGTTCATTTGCCAAAAAGGAAAGTATGGTTGTTGGAAAAAGAGGAGTACAGAGACAGATTCCGCAACAAAATGATGGAAATTGAAAGGAGAATGGGTGCCAGATGATGTTGATAGCAAATGAAACTTTATAGAGCACAGCCTCCTCGATACCTCAGACAAAGTCTGCGGCAAAACAAAGGGGCCACCCAGACATAAGTTCTCCTGATGGTGGAACAACGACGACGAAGCTGCAGTCAGAGAGAAGAAGAGATGTTTCAAAGTATGGAAGGAAGGTGGCAGCAAGGAAGAATACCTGTCCACCAAACGTAATGCTAGAAGAGAGGTCTACAGGGCAAAGAAAATAATACAGGATAGCGTAATGGAACAAGTTTGCAGCACTAATAATACCAATGGGGTATATAAATTAGCTAAGCATGTGAGGGACTGTAGTCAGAACGTTGTGGGTGTAAGATGCATAAATAATGACAATGGCATGACTGTTTACACAGAAAACGAAATCAGAGAGGCATGGAAGGAGCATTATGAAAGACTGCTTAATGTGGAGTTTGAATGGAACAGGGAACAGCTCAGCACTGTAGTTCTAGTACAATGCCCTCCGCCTTTGATAGGGTGCGATGCTGTTAAAAGTGCTATAGATAAAATTAAGTCCGGGAAAGCTGCTGGGAGCTCCGGCATTGTCGCTGAGATGCTAAAAGCAGCTGGAGATGTTGGGGTAAAATTGGTCACAGAGCTGATTAATGCTATCATAAAGGAGGACAAGATTCCCGATGCATGGCAGGTAAGTGTTATTGTAAATATATACAAAGGCAAGGGTGACTCCTTAGACGTGGAAATTATCGGGGTTTGAAAATGCTCGATCAAGTCATGAAAGTCAGCAAAAGGGTCTTTGAATGCATGATCAGGGAAAGTGTTGCTATCAGCGACATGCAGTTTGGATTTATTTATTTTGTTCTCTCCACCAACCACATTTACTCCTAAACTCGATTAATGAAATTAACAAACACATGTGGCAGTCCGGGACGTGGCACAACTGATGCAATCTTCATTCTTAGGTAAATGCAAGAGAAATAGGCTACTTAGAGTACAGGGAGTTATACCTAGTTTTTGTAGATCTGGAGAAGGCCTTTGACCGGGTGCCCAGGGAGGTAGTGCAGTGGGCTATGAGAAAACTCGGAGTAGAAGAGTGGCTGGTGCGTGTGATAATGAGAATGTATGAGGGGTCACGGGCAGCAGTTAGAGTAAACAGGAGCCTGAGCGAAGAGTTCCCAGTGAATGTTGTAGTTCACCAAGGTTCAGTGTTGAGCCCATTACTGTTTGTTTTAGTCCTGGAGGCTCTGTCAAGGGAATTTAGGACAGGACTCCCATGGGAGCTGTTATATGCAGATGATCTAGTTCTTATCGCAGATAGTGCGCAAGAAGCAGCTAGAGGCGAAGTTCAAAAGATGTAGGGAAGGTATGGCAAATAAGGGTCTAAGAGTTGACATAGATAAAACAAAGGTCATGATTAGTAGAGTAGGGCGTGGAACTATGGAAAGAAGCGGCGACTATCCATGCGCAGTATGTGGGAAGTGGGTGGGAAGTAACTCAATTCAATGTTGCATCTGTAGTGACTGGGTACACAAGAGATGTAGTGGAGCTAGAGGACCTTTGACAAGAATTATAGACTTTGAATGTGAAGTGTGCAAGGGAGATCTTGTATTAAATGAACCGCCTGTCAGTGTTGATTTCGAAAGTGTAACGATGGAATGTGTGAATAAGTTCTACCTGGGCGATACGGTTTCCGCCGGAAGTGGCGCTGAAGCTAGCTCCAGTGCTAGAGTCAGAAGTGGCTGGGGAAAGTTTAGAGAGCTGTTGCTACTCCTGACCATAAGAGGGCTCCCACCCCACCTTAAAGGGAAGGTGCATACCTCGTGTGTTAGGAACGCGATGGATCACCTATGTCTCGGAGACGTGGCTGGTTAAAGTGGAGGATATTAATAGAATGAGAATAAAATGGTGAGATGGATGTGTGGGGTTAATCTTAGGGACAGGGTATCAAGCGAGGAATTGAGAAGGCGTCTGGGCATTAGGAGTGTCAGTGAAATGATGCGTACGAGCCGACTTGGTTGGTTTGGACATGTGGAGAGAATGGATGATCAGAACTGGGTTATTAAATGCCAGACTGTGAACGTGGGAGAAGCTGCGCGTAAGGGTGGATCTAGAATGATATGGGCTCGGGTACTCCGGTCCGATCTCAAAATAAAGAATTTGACAACAGAGGCAGTCCTTGACAGGTCCGCCTGGAAAGCTGTCATTTAGGACGTGAGACTGTAACCGAATTCTCTGTGGACAAAACGGTCTTTAAACTTGTATGAATTGTATGAATTGTATGAATTGTGTGTATGTGTGTGTATGTGTGTGTGTGTGTGTGTGTGTGTGTGTGTGTGTGTGTGCGATTTCACTTGAGTGATCGTATAAACATCATAATTTGTTACAAATTCTTCATAATACCGGTGTACTGAAAATTAGTATATACAGGACAGTGGTCAATTTATATCAGCTAAAATATAGCAGCTAATAAACATGCACAAAGGTTATACTAGTAATATTAATAACTATCAGGTTACAACAATATGTACCTGTCAATTGTGTTGTATCAACCCCAACTCTACATTCTGTTCCAACATAATAGTATTAGGAAGATATTATAGGTCAGAACATATTTACAATGGATAAAGAGGGAATCAAACCAGCAATATTATCGATATTTATCAATGACCAAATTGAATCCGCCATTCATTTTATGGGATCTTTTGAATCGGATACTAGTTTATGGCTCATTGGCTGCCATATCATCACACGCACCCACACACTCTCTCTCTCTCTCTCACACACACACACACATACTCACCCACACACTCACTCTCTCTCACATACACACACACTCTCTCTCTCACACACACACACATTCACACACACGCTCTCTCACACCCACCCACACACTCTCGCCCTTCCCTTACACACACACACATACACCCACACACACTCTCTCTCTCTCTCTCTCACACACCCACACACTCTCTCTCACACACGCACCCACACACACACACACACACAAAGCCGCCTCTGCTTCCCGTCATCCTTTTATTCGTCAGTCCACCATTGTCCAGACTCACACAATCTACATTAACCCCTTATGTACCGGCGACGAAATGTTAATATTATTCTAGCTATATTTACACGATTTTTGCAGTTTAAGAGTGGTCTGTGGTAGTAAAATTGGTCAAGCGATTTAGTTCAAAGCCTGTTAATTGCTGGAGGTATTTTTGGAACTGAATAACATCGTCTAATAGTAACCATAGTAAAATGTTAATGACGTCGCCGGTATATAAGGTGTTAAAGTTACATTACTGAATTACTGTCACACAAACCAGGTCACAGGTGAGCTAAGGGGAGAAATATACCACATCAACAGTATATCCATGATCAACAATAAGTTAACAGAACCATAACTATCATAACAAATAGACAATGATTGAAAGAAAGGTACCGGTATACAATAGGCCTATATGAGAACAGAGTAGAGAAAACGAATATTAGAGAGGGAGGAAAATGAATGAAAGAAATGAAAGAAAAATATGTAAACAAAGTGATAAATTAATCAAATAGGATGACATAATTAACCAAAACTGTCATGTATTTGCAATAAGAAATATTTTCAATATCTAAATTACTGTACTATCAGCAACTTAAATTACTGTACTATCAGCAACTTAAATTACTGTACTATCAGCAACTTAAATTACTGTACTATCAGCAACTTAAATTACTGTACTATCAGCAACTTAAATTACTGTACTATCAGCAACTTAAATTACTGTACTATCAGCAACTTAAATTACTGTACTATCAGCAACTTAAATTACTGTACTATCAGCAACTTAAATTACTGTAGTATCAGCAACTTAAATTTGACAATTATTTACAGTCACAAACCGTAATAAGTAGGCGTGTGCTCATTTCAATCAGTATCAGAACCAAACAAGATCTGACAGTGAGTGCTGTATGTATTAGCGAAACACATTTAGAGTTTGACTTTAAAGGTCCAGCTATTCTAAATCGGTGAATACTTAAACCTTGGAAGATACCATGAACCGGTTATTTTCTGATTCCGGCTTTGAGAAGACGATTCCTTTAGATTTAGACGGGTATATGGAAGTCAGAGGGTTAATTGAGACAGTCATTACCCTTATAATTCCCACAGATTCTTCCTAAACTGTATAAAATCGTTTAATGGTAGCCAGAATATACCGTCAACATGCGTCACAATCTTCAAAGGGATCATTATTATGGCTGAGGTGTACAGTCACGGTCATTTAGCCTTACTATAAATATCCGAAGCTGTCTCCGTCTGAACTGAATCTCGTTAGTAATTATTTACCTGATATTTGCATTTGAAAAAAAAAAAAAAAAAAAAATGCATCACACCTATTTTGGAACACCCATTATAATTTAGAATTGTAATGCCTAAATTATGACTTTACTGTATAAAGAAGATAAGATATAGGATAGTGGGTAAATTATGCTTTGGACCATCATCAACAGTTCAGCGAATATCTATCCAAATACAAGGATATTGGACAGGAAAAGGAAAACAATAATTATAATGTTACATGAACTAGGAAGGGTCTGGGATAATGGGAGTTGTTGATGCTTAGGGAGACCATACAGGCAGGGAGACAAGGAACAATCAGGGAGGGGAGATTGCAAGTTACACAGAATGGACTAGTATAAATAGGAAACGTAAAAGTTGAAGAAAGCAAGAGGTAAATCAAAGCATGGAACAGAGAGAGAGAGAGAGAGACCGTATAATATTAAGGTCACTGGGGTAAACTAAATAATGGATACAAATTATGACGGTACAATGTGTGTGTGTGCAGGTTGAACGTGTATATATTTGTAACAATGCATAACTGTACGTGTATAATTATTCTGAATCATTTACTCATTCCATTATACTGATTCAATATTTGACATTTAGAAGTTTGTTTATGTTATTCAAAGGTTCACAAAAAGCCAGCATTTATATCCTATTATGTATGTACAGTCGCAGTAATACATTCTGATACATTTTAAAGCCCCGACAAATTTAAAAGAACCTCTCAAATACAAATATGAGGTAATACATTGATAAAGAGCTTCAGTTCAACCCGAAACAGCTTCGAATATGTATGTATTAGCATTAATACCCGCTTCTGTACAGTCACTAGCATAAATTCTGCGACATCAACCAGAAACGTGTATACTAAGTTGATTAATATCGTCTGACGGTAGCTAGCATGAAATAAAGAAATCGTTGTGAGTTTGATTTTGTTTTAGTAATACCTCTGGATACGAAGGGACGAATGTTATCTGGTTGGTGTTGCAATATTTATGCTCGTGACTGTACACCATAAGATGTACTGTACATTTTGGATTACGTTTTCAATCTATCCCTAACTGAATCGAAGTTTCTCATTAATTATTCATCCAATATTTACGTTTAAGAGGTCCATTCATGCCGATTCAAAGTTAAAACAGGGTAAATATTTGTGGCACATATTTGTTAAGCATGCTATTCCTAATTGGATAATAACTTAGAACAACTGTAAACATATGGTATACAATCTATGGTACACATTACGTTAGTCAATACCGAAAAACATCATAAACTGTTTATCAGAATAAAGGTAAATAATATAATTGTAATAACTTCGGAATTGAACGAACATAGGCTAAGTAAGGTAAGTTGGAGGTATATATTTCGACACAACAGAATTTCCAGCTAAATTGCGGTGGTAATGCATATATAAATACATAAAACAATATTTAGCAAACAAACTCATAGTGTTTATATTTATGAAACTCATAATTGATCAATTGTATTTAGCCACATTCACAATAATCTGATTTTGAGTTGAACTTTACGAACGTAATGCATCTCTCTACTATAATCCATATTATCCATGATGTAGAATGAATCATGCATCTCTCTACTATAATCCATATTGTCCATGATGTAGAATGAATCTCTACTATAATCCATATTGTCCATGATGTAGAATGAATCATGCATCTCTCTACTATAATCCATATTGTCCATGATGTAGAATGAATCATGCATCTCTCTACTATAATCCATATTGTCCATGATGTAGAATGAATCATGCATCTCTCTACTATAATCCATATTGTCCATGATGTAGAATGAATCATGCATCTCTCTACTATAATCCATATT
>CM064512.1:57076880-57124380 GCA_032716605.1 Paralithodes platypus | reverse complement strand
TCCCAGACTACATATTGATTCTAATTAACACTTTCAGTATGATGATGGGTTTGTACATTACATTGTATTGTGGCTAACAGTAGACGACATTATCCAATTATAGAAAAAAACCCGTAGGAATAAATAGGTCAATACTATCTTTGTTAATACTTTGGCTCCCTCAATAAACCGATCTAATAATTATAAAGATATGAAGGTAAATCACTATCAGTGTCTGCAATTATTGCATATACCTTCTTCATATCTTTTTCATGTTTACAGTGTATACGATTTCATGCAGCTTATGAACGACTTCGAACAATCAACGTGTTAACAATTGTATGAATGATCTCTTACACTACTACAAGCCCTTTGTTTACTGTAGGTCACTAAAATCGTCTAGTAATAGACAGAACAAATGGAAAGCACGCACTAAAAGGGTTAAAAAGAGAGTAATATCCAGCAGGTTGAAATATGTATATATAATATATTCTAATTGTATCAGTTTGGTTGACATATAGAACAAATATTAAGTGTACTCACGATGTTTGCACAAAACAGGGAACACCATATTCTTACCTGTGTGGAGACAAACAAATGAGGATTAGATATAGCAATATATTTGAAAATTCAAACAATGAAACAACATTACAATCGAATATTAAATAAACACATACCACACATAGTTTTAACTTCCACACTTAAACACGTAATGTAATGATTCCTTACTGAAAGGTAAATTTGTATATATTTCATTCTGGTTATCATTAGACAACTTTATTTAGCTTTGGAAGGCCCTCTAAGAATATAAAAGGGGTAGGCCTAAGGTACGTACGTAACACCTAAACTTCCGACTTCAAAGTTCCCTTTCTAAACTGAGAAAAGTCGTGTACTGTTAGCCAGAATACAAGGCAGAAATACTGAAGGGGTTAATTATGAACTAAATATATACAAATCCGAATCATAATAATAATAACCATTATATCTCCTAACCATTATAACCCGAGTAAATGGCCAGATAATAGAGATAAATTGAGGCGATCTCCACGTTTCATTCACTAAATACTGCCTCCCATTGTACATTTTGAATACGATAATATACATACAATGATACTGTATTAGAAACGGCAAACATCAAAAATGTGTTTTATGACGTGAATGTGGTCTTTATGGTAAAGTACTGACACTAAGTACAGCACAAACTTCATCACAATACTATGAGACAGATAATGTAAGTTTTCCATGTGTATCAAACCCGAGACTTACAAATTTCACACATCGACTCACATGTGAGAGAGAGAGAGAGAGAGAGAGAGATAGAGAGAGAGAGAGAGAGAGAGAGAGAGAGAGAGAGAGAGAGAGAGAGAGAGAGAGAGAGAGAGAGATAATAAAAAACAATTGAGGGAGGTGTATCGGGGATTAAACTGTTTTGATACCTTTTTGCCTCTTACCTTGGATTTCCTTGTAATGCTTGTAGTCCAGGTTATCACTGTAAAAACATGTTGAAAGGTAAATCGTAGAGGTAATTTATTTGAAGCAAAGACACTGGTGGCTTTTCTATATATTATTTATTTAACAGAAATATAGAACTATGCGGTTTGTAATTAGTTATAAGGTCTGTGTAGATACTGTATTGCCCAGCAGGGAAGTATCTACCTAATTAAAAGCAGTAAGCTGGTTAACAACTAGATTGAGCTATTATTCCTGTAATCTGTATTTCCTTCCTGTAAAGAATAGATGAATTAAGAATAGCGAAAATAGATAAACGGTACACACACTAAATATCGCACCGGATCGCACTTGTCACTGTATACGTCACTGTAATATTTTACCTAGGCCTGTCAAGGGTTCGACCTTCCATGGGGCTGTCTGAACTGCTACTAAGTGACCATGGAGCGCACCGCCGGCTTTATCAGTTGGGAGTGACACGTTACTAGTTGCTAGCAATCATCTTGGTATTGCTGCAATTCTCTGAAGGGAGCGTGAGAACCCCTGCTTAGCTTGCAAGAATTGTACCAAGGCTTTTATAAGTGGGGTGATCTTCTATAGGGGAGAACATGCCCAATTAGAATGTACAGTAGTATACTTAAGTAAGTGAATAACTGTTATAAGGGTGTGAGTTATACAAGTGATTATATGAGTTACCCTAGAGTGTACAGTCGCTCAAAATGCGCTGTTACAGAGGGTTATGGATCAAGTGTAGGGTACTTGAAGTAAACAGTAGATGGTAATGAAGATAACGTGAGGATGAGATATACAGTATGACTGGATAGGTAGATACAAGCATATATAGCTTGGTAGATACAAAGATACAAACAAATATTAAATTTTAGTCTACCGAAAAATTTACACATTTGCGTTATGGATGACCTATGGGGCGTTTTATTAATTTAAAGAGGGTCTGGGGAGGCGTTGTCTTTATATCTAGGGGCAATTTTTTTTTTTTTTTTTTAAGAGACAATGAACGGAGGAAGGAAAAACACAGATAAAACAAAAAAGGTCCATGTGCCTAAAGGCATCCTCCATTCATAAAATGTTTGTAACAATTGGATTTAAACTGTTGTAGATTGTAAGTTTGTGGAAAGCAACTCGAGGGAAGTGAATTCCAAAGAGTAGTAGTTCTGGGGATAAATTAATTTTGATAGCTCTGCATTGTGGAGGAGAAAGTGTAAATTCATGGGCGCTCTCAGCTGCCCTAGTTCTACGGGGAAAGATGTGGAGAGGCGGCACAATTGAAGCAAGTTCCTTGGAACAATTGCTGTGAAATTATCTGTAAAATAATGCAATGGATGCAACGTGTCTTCGTATTGATAATGTAGGAAGGTCCTGTGTGATTGCAGGGTTATTGATTAATCTAATAGCTTTATTTTGAATTTTGTCCAACTGCCTCAATGCAACCACTCCACTTCCACTCCGCAGAGGTGAACAGTAATCTATCTGAGAACGCACATGACTTTTATATATTACTGATTAATTTGCTCTAAAACGGCAACAACAATCAAAACCATCAATACAAATTAAGCAAAACATCATAGTTGTCTACCTTTAGCAAATATATAAAGTTATAGGCGTAAAAGCGATAAACAGACACACAGATAGATAGAGAGAGAGGTGTTAATTGATTGTCTTTTTACCGCTTCTCAAGATTACTCTCTCTCTCTCTCTCTCTCTCTCTCTCTCTCTCTCTCTCTCTCTCTCTCTCTCTCTCTCTCTCTCTCTCTCTCTCTCTCTCTCTCTCTCTCTTATATTGTATATATAAATAGAGTTACTTTCTTTTCAGTGCCTCTTGTTTATGCAAGAACAAAAACAAAATATTCCTTTGTTGTCTTCACTTTGTTTTCCTCTTGGGTTTTCCTTCATGTCACTTACTATAATATCTTAGTAATACTATAAAATAATATAATATTATGCTATTTTCACTAATTTGATGCATTATAATATAAAATATATATATATATATATATATATATATATATATATATATATATATTGATTTTGGGATATCAGGAGAGAGAGAGAGAGAGTACTAATGACTCTCTCAAAAGCGTGGAGATCTAGTTTTACTGTTAGATTATTATATATTAAATACAATTTATAATAATTACGAAAATTCTTGCGGCGTGCGTTTTTTGTTCTCTCTCTCTCTCTCCTAGACTGAGCAGCTGCCCCGTAATTAAAGGTGTCTCAGGTAGTGCTTCAGAGAGAGAGAGAGAGAGATATAATGTCTAATAGCACTAAGGCAGAGCTTGTAATAGTTAACCATTATTACGATTCTGAAAGACAATATATCTAATCAAAATACATTAACTCATTCAGTACCAATGACGTCCTTTCCATCATATTATGGCAAGTATAATACGATTTTATACAGCTTAGGCAGAACCTCTAGCTATAAAAAGGCTTCAGACTATCTCAACCAACCCATTTAACTACCATTGATCCCTCCTAATCTGCATAATATCGTCTAACTATAGCTAGAGTATAATACAACACGTTGCTGGTACTCAGAGTGTTAAACAATAAACACATAAACAGACCGGATATGTTAATCACCTAGGGGGTGGCCAAGAACCAACCGCCTCCAGGAACGGGTTCGAGTCTCTACCTAGTCTTCGGGGGAGGGTTATTAATATTATACCCTGTTCCAAATTAGTAAACTCTAACCTCTGTAGCACAGAAACTGCTAGAGCAAATGGGCTGTAAATGTCTACGCCTATTCCCTGGCTGACCCTTCCTAAATGGTAGAAATATTAGGCTGATTAGTCTAGTTGTTTGTGAGTTATAGAGGTTAATGTTCAAGAGTTTGTGCTTACTTACTTAAAATAAGGTATAGACCAACCGACCAATATCATACTGTTGGAATGGTTGTGGTTGTGAATGTTCTCTGTAACCAGTGTACTATAGTGTGTGAGGTGCATGTTGAATGTTGTCATACTGTTGGAATGGTTGTGGTTGTCAATGTTGTCTGTAACCAGTGTACTATAGTGTGTGAGGTGCATGTGTACAAAGGAGTACAAAGGAAATCAAGCAACAACAGATATAGTGACCCTTCTAGGCTGCTTGGCCTCCAAAACACTGAGGATCAAGTGTCCAAACAGTGGTTTAGAGTGGGCAAGGGAACATTGGAAAGGGAATTACTGCCCTGGAACTAATGTCCGTGGCAGGATTAGGAAGTTAGTAGGGGACAGATGGGTTAGTAACTGAGTGGGGGATAAAATAAAGTTATTCATTTACAAACGCAGTCAGTCGCGGGTTTGATGCAAGATATTTGTCTAGGCGGAGTTTAAATGAATCAACGGTGATGCAGCCTATAACGTCTCGGGGAAGCCCATTCCACAAGTTGACAACTCGATTGAAGAAGAAATTCTTAGATTCGTGCGAGTTAAAAGATTTACCAATAATTTTGCAACCGTTTCCCCGCGTGTAATTAGATTGGTCGATAGTGAAGTACTTACTAAAGTTCATATTGTCAATGCCTTTGATGATTTTGAACACTTGAATTAAGTCACCTCTTAATCTGCGGTGGGTTAAAGGAAATAGATTTAATTCTCTAAGACGCTCTTCGTATGGTTTGTTCTTTAGGCTAGGTATCATTTTGGTAGCTCTATGTTGAACTCGTTCTAGCTTGTTTATATCTTTTTGGTAATAAGGGCACCAGGATTGAACGAAGTATTCGAGAAGAGGGCGGACTAAGGAATTGTAAAGGGTTAGGATAACTTCTTTGGATTTATGCTCAAATGACCTGCCTATAAAGCCAATTATTTTGTTTGCCTTCTTAATAACTTCTGAACATTGTTGACTCGGTTTTAGGTTACTCGATATTGTTACTCCCAGATCGGTTTCTCTGTTTACATTCTTAAGCTGAGTGCCATTCATCGAATAGTTTGCTTTCTCGTTTAGGTATCCGATATGTAGTACTTTACATTTATCCGCATTGAAACTCATTTGCCAAATTTGGGCCAAACATGACAATTTATCTAGACTGTATTGCATATCGTCAACTTGTTCTTTTGAGAGTACGCTATTTGCAATTTTTGTATCGTCAGCAAATTTTGAGATTGTACAGGTGAGACCCTCATCTATGTCGTTGATGTAAATTAGAAAGATAATTGGTCCCAGTACAGATCCCTGGGGTACCCCGCTACTTACATTGGTCCATTTAGATGCCTTACCGTTTATGACTACTCTTTGCTTTCTGTCGCTGAGCCAATTTTCTATCCATTTCAACACACCGTCTTGTATTCCATGCGCTTTTAGTTTTAGCAGTAAATGTTTGTGGGGAACTTTGTCAAAGGCCTTTTGAAAATCAAGGTATATAATATCTACAGCTTTACTCTCATCGTAGAGGTTGAGGATATCGTGGAAGAAGTCTAAGAGGTTTGTTAAACAGGAACGTTTTTTACGAAAGCCGTGTTGAGTATCTATAAGTATGTTATTTTCCTCTAAGTGATTTACGAGTCTGTCTCTTATGACCGTTTCTAGCATTTTACATACAACTGAGGTTAAGCTAATTGGACGATAGTTACTGGGTAGGGATTTGCTGCCTTTTTTGAATATCGGTGTTACGTTGGCTAGCTTCCACTGATCAGGCATAGTTCCAGACTGCAAGGATTTATTGAATAGTAATGTCAGTGGTTTGGAGAGCTCATCCTTAGCTTCCTTTAGAACTCTAGGCAAGATTGTATCAGGTCCAGGCGTTTTATTTACCTTGAGTTTATCTAAACAATTCAATACTTCTCTCTCTGTAACGGTGATATTGCTTAGAACATCTGAATTATCAATCTGAATCGGCGATGGTGTAGGGATATCACTGAGGTCTTCTGTTGTAAAAACTGATGCAAAGAAGGTATCGAGGGCATGACTCATTTGTACTTCGTCTTTGGTGTATTCTCCATTTTCATCGACTAACGGTCCAACATTGAAGTAACTACTTTTTTCTTTCTGATATAACTATAGAATTATTTCGGGTTTGTTTTACTTTGATTCGCAGTATGTAACTCTAAGGTCTTTTTACTTTGCTTAATTCACTTTTTGGCTTTGCGTCGTAGCTCTACAAATTTCACCCGTTCTTCGTCATTTTGTGAGGATTTTAATCAATCATTAGCAACATTTTTTTAGCAAGCAGGCAGTTTGAAATATCTTTATTCCATCATTTGGGCTTATTATTATGGCTTGGATGCCGTATTTTCGATGGTATGCAGTCTTGCACTGCTTTTAGGTAAGTGGTTTCGAATAACTTCCAAGATGTATTTATGTCCTTATTGTTAATTCAATAGCTCCAGTCAGTTTCTTTAAACATAGCTCTAAGTTTATGGAAGTTTGCTTTCTTGAAATTAGGGACTTTTCCGATGCTACTATTTGGTTCGTTACTAGTAAACTTTAAAGTCAAAGTTATCGTACGATGGTCGCTGTTACTGAATTCATCACCAACATTCAAATTCTCTATTAATTCTTCTTTTGTTGCAAGTACAATGTCAAGAACATTATTACCACGGGTCGGCGTTCTAACAAATTGATAAAGCGAACACTCTTGCAAGTTCGTATACAAGTCATGTCCGGAGTGTGAAGTAAGAGTATCGCCCCACTTGGTCACAGGTAAATTAAAGTCGCCAAAAATTACGGTATCTTGTGAGTTACTGACATCTGCAATTTGTTCGTAAATTTCTCGGTCAGTTTGCACTGATTGAGCTGGAGGTCTGTATATTAACGAAAGTATTATTTTTGTACCTTTATTATTCTTTATTAGCACAAAAGATGTGTTGACGTTCACAATTTGAGGTTTTGACAAGAGGGTAGGGTTAAGAGTTTCTTTGATATAAAGTAAAACGCCACCTCCATTTCTATTCATTCGGCTTTTCTCAAACATTACATAACCGGGAAGTGAATACTCTGCTAAAAAGTCTCTATCTTCAGTATTGAGCCAAGATTCTGTTATACCAATCACATCATAATTTTCTGTAAACACTAGCTCCTCTAAATCTGAAAATTTATTGCGTATGCTACGAGCGATTGCATAGAAAACCTTTAAATTTTTTATTTCAGATCTCACGGAACGCTCTTTAATAATATTTTTGGTTCTTGTCGGATCTATGTTTATGTTCATGGCTGTCCTCGGTCCTCGCTGTCTTCGGTACTTATCGCTGGTGGTCCTCGGTTGCCTCTGTTTTTTGCTTGGCGTTGGATGATTTATGTCACTGCTGCTTCTTCTCGGATAGTGTTTTTTTAAACATGGCTACGGACTGCTTCGTGTAGAAGACGACCCATGCGTGCTGAACCCACAGGGTTTAGATGAGTGCCATCCTTGTGGAACAGAGTAGGCTGGTTGTAGATGTTGTCCCAGAGGTTGATGAATTCAACTTCTTCCTTCAGACACAAATATTTTAGTCGGCTATTTGTGCTGAAGGCCTTGTCGTAGAATTTGTCAGGTGCGTCGATCTTGGGGAGAATGCCTGAGATTCTGATATTCCATGTGGTATGTTATCATACTGTTGGAATGGTTGTGGTTGTGAATGTTGTCTGTAACCAGTGTAATATAGTGTGTGAGGTACATGTGGTATGTTATCGTACTGTTGGAATGGTTGTGGTTGTGAATGTTGTCTGTAACCAGTGTAATATAGTGTGTGAGGTACATGTGGTATGTTATCATACTGTTGGAATGGTTGTGGTTGTGAATGTTGTCTGTAACCAGTGTAATATAGTGTGTGAGGTGTATGTGGTATGTTATCATACTGTTGGAATGGTTGTGGTTGTGAATATTGTCTGTAACCAGTGTAATATAGTGTGTGAGGTGCATGTGGTATGTTATCATACTGTTGGAATGGTTGTGGTTGTGAATGTTGTCTGTAACGTGTAATATAGTGTGTGAGGTACATATGGTATGTTATCATACTGTTGGAATGGTTGTGGTTGTGAATGTTGTCTGTAACCAGTGTAATATAGTGTGTGAGGTGCATGTGGTATGTTATCATACTGTTGGAATGGTTGTGGTTGTTAATGTTGTCTGTAACCAGTGTAATCAGCTCCATCATGTTGGTCAGGTGGTAGCAGAACACTGGTCTACTGCACCTCTGATGTCCACCATTACAGAGAGGGGTTGGAAGGTCATGGGGAGGGGTATATAAGACAGTATTCAACCAGTGGGGATTGCACTACCAGCCTTCCTCATGTGAGATACCAGCACTACACTCCCTCCACAAGGGAATGGCACTTAATTGTATACTCCAGGTATTTATCTACTATACAAATATCATCAATTATCTGAATCTGGCTAACATTTGATGATATCAAATAGTCCAGAACAAACTTTTATGAGCTAAAGGGGTAACATTATTTAATGGATGATCGAATATTGGTAGCCTAAATGGCTTAGTATGAACTCAACCTAATCTCATAACATTTAACCTAATCTAAAAAACAAACACAATCCAATATATCCTATCCTAACTCAACTCACCCAAAATTAAAACTTAATCTAACTTAAGATGGCAAAGCCTAAACCAGTCTAACTTAACCCATCCCCATCCTAACTTAAACTGGCCAATCAGAATCAAACAGAAACAAATATAACCTAAAACAATATAATTTACACTATCCAAACAGAAACCCACCAAAAGCCAATCTAATTTAACTTCATGTGCAGTTCCCTGCACAAGTTCCGTTCATCACCGAGATTGTATTTATTAAATTAATAATAGTATTATTGAATTAGGAGAGCTCCTAGCTATGCAGTAGTTGAACCACCTTATAATGCAACTGTTAAATACAATTCTGCACTCCAAACTCAATTATACTTGTTTTACTTCCATAAATAAATTATCAGAGAGGAACAGAACTTGTACAGGGAACAGTACAATCTAATACATCTTAATCCCTTCGATATCGGCAACGTATTTTTAATGAAATTGCAGCTACATTTATACAATTTCATTCAGCTTAGGAAGGTCGTCTATCACTTAAAAGGCTACAAACTATCTCAAATAATCCTTTAGCTACCTCACATCCGTCCTAAGCTTCAACAAATTGTCTAAACGTAGCTGAAATAAAATTAATAATACGTCGCCGGTATAGAAGGGGTTAACCGACTGTAACTAAACTCATCAAATCCGAACAAAGTCGAGCCTAACCTAACTTTATTTTGGCAAGATATTAAGTTAACAGGCCATCATGCAAACTTCCAAGGAGAAAATTAAACTTTTTCCGTATGAACTCCTGGAAGACGTTCGCTACTTTCCCAAAAGACTTAAGTAAACTATAATGGATAATTGGGAAGTTAGTCTTTAATGAGTTATATTTGGCAGACACCTGCCTTAGTTCTCTCGGTATAGTCACAGTCTATAACCGTGTCACAGGGGGGTCACCGACTTTTTTTTTTCTTTCTCTCCTTTTCTCTCTTTCCCTGGTTTGTATCCATTCGGCCCCATTCAGCCAACTGTTTTAAGACGTTATCCCCATCCAGGTGTCGATTACTGCCTAGCGAGCGACAGCGAGCCAGCATTGTATGGAGAAATCCGGCTTTGCCGGAGAAATTTTTCAAATCGAAAAATGTACAAATTTAGCTTGCTGTCAAAACAACAATATATATATATATATATATATATGCTGGCTCGCTACCGCTCGCCAGGAAAATATTGACACCTGGATGGGAGTAAATGTCTTAACACAGTAGGCTGAATGGGGCCGAATAGATACAAGCCAAAGAGAGGGAGAGGAAGAGAAAAAAAGCGAGGTGGGCGGGTTCCGTTAACAACGTCAACTTGTTTATACTTTCTTGATATATATAAACATGATTTATACAATGGCAGATTTGCTCTGAAATATGTTAGGGTAATTATTGTTTATGTGAGAAATGCTTGTGAACATAGGCCAGTACTTTACATAAACGAAACAATCATATTTCACAAAAAGGATAGCTATTAAAGTGTGTAATGTACTGGACACAAAGGTATTACAATTATGTTCTGCCTTTTAATTGTGAACATAGGCCAGTACTTTACATAAACGAAACAATCATATTTCACAAAAAGGATAGCTAATAAAGTGTGTAATGTACTGGACACAAAGGTATTACAATTATGTTCTGCCTTTTAATTGTGAACATAGGCCAGTACTTTACATAAACGAAACAATCATATTTTACAAAAAGGATAGCTATTAAAGTGTGTAATGTACTGGACACAAAGGTATTACAATTATGTTCTGCCTTTTAATTGTCTAAGTCGTACATTTTGCATATTACCGGTATCATAATATCTGTAAAAATATACCTCTCCCCTTCCCACATGCAAGAGGTGTATTGTTAATTAACATTTGACTCTATCTGTACTTGAACTGAAAAGGAGAGAGAGAGAGAGAGAGAGAGAGAGAGAGAGAGAGAGAGAGAGAATCCTCTAAAACACCAGTGAAACCATTAAGACTATCATCTCAGGATATTACCAGAGTTCCTTCTACCCCTTCCCTCATTCCCTCTTTCCTCTCTCTTTGCCTCTTCTTATCACTCTTTCGTCTTCTTCTCCCTCTCTTATACCCCCACTTCGACCTCTCCCCTCCACATGCCTCTTTCGTCTTCTCCCTCCTACTCTTTCTCTCTCTCTCTCTCTCTCTCTCTCTCTCTCTCTCTCTCTCTCTCTCTCCCCCCCCCCCTTCTCCTCGGCTCCCCTCCTCTCCACTTTTCCCTCTATTTCCCCTCCCTCCTGTATTTATATTCCTCAATCTTCCCTCTTAACTCTCTCCTTTCCTTTGTTCTCTTCCTTATCTCAGCCATGTTCTTGTATTTCCTATTGTTCCATATTTATACAGTTGGGTGCAAATAATAAATGAAAAAACATATTGTTATATAGAACAATATTATAAGCAAAACATGGGTCAGTATAAGTTAGTAAAACTATCTAAAATCATTGCCTTATCACTAAATTCACACATTGTATATTTTGAGAGAGAGAATGAGTGAGTGAGTGAGTGAGTGAGTGAGTGAGTGAGTGAGTGAGAGAGAGAGAGGGATGGAGAGCAAACATGAATGTAGAAAGTGTTATGAAGTTGTTACCTTTGATGCTTAGTTGGTATAATGCTTGGTGAGAGTTGCAAAGAGTTACACGGAACATATATTATCTCAAATACCTTGCGGTTCATTTCGGGGTCGAACAAAGTGAAACTAGTGAGACTAATTAAACTACACTGATTCAGCAGGAATAAGACAATGAGTGAGGCAGCGAACATCTTTATTTTCATATTTTCAAACGTTTCGACATATTCTAAAGGTCATCATCAGTGATCTAAAAGTTAAAAAGATTCAAAATCATTATAAATTAAGTGTAATATACAGGTAAAAACATTTAGCAAAGGGTAACATTTATACAATTGAAAGGGGGGCGGCAGACAACATATTATTTAACTGGGGTTTGTTAACTTTGATATATATTGATTCCAGAGTTCTCAAATCTTTACTAGTAGAACTGTCAACTATTTTGAAGTTATGTTTAGAAATTAAAGTATCACACAATTCAACATGTTCCTTACGGCTGAATGAGGAGGAGCCTTGAGCCGACGACCTGTTCTGCTGGACTGACCTAGGTGTTCATCTATTCTCGTTTTGAAAGAGCGAATAGTGCTCCCCAAATACCCAGTTTGGCAACTCGGGCAGGTGAATTCATAGACAATAGATGAACGAAGATCAGTAGGCATTCGGTCTTTAAATGAAAAGAAAGAACTCATTTTAAAGGAATTTTTATGAATAAATTTGAAATTAATTTGTGGATAGAACTTTTGTAAACTTCTGGTTAGATTCTTCTGAATATGGGTTGACAATTCTCCTAGATATGGAAGGGTTAAATATATAATCTCCTTAGTGACCGTAGGAACAAGCTGTTTAGATTGGTACTTATTATTAAGGAAAATCTGTACTAGTCTATCAAAGAGTAGGCCATTGAATCCATTGTTTATGAAAAAACTCCGAAGAAATAAGATTTCTTTGTGAAAAAAATCATACGATGATGTTAGAGCATATGCCCTGTGAAGAAGTGTACGAATAGCATTCAATTTGAAGTTGTTCGAACAATAACTGAAAAAAACTGGTGCCCAATCCAGAGAATGTTGGTTTTCGGAAAATTTACAATATATGCCTATTGATATGTTTCTCAATCGTAATGTCTAAAAAATCATGAAGATTTTTGAAGAAGTCTATCTATCTATCTATTGCCTGACGCCGTGATCCCCGAAGGTGTGGCCACGAACGAACCGCCCCCACGCACTTCTGTCCCCAGTCAGTCGACGCCCCTCCTCCCAACCAGCACCGCCCTCATTCATATACTTCCTCACTCCATCCTTCCACCTCTCCTTCGGTGCACCTCTCCCTCTCTGTCCTTCCACCTCGCTCTCGTACACCCTCTTAGTCAATCTCTCGCTTTCCATACGTTCCATATGGCCGAACCATCTCAAGTTGTTCCTTTTCACACTTTCCAGCACATCTACCTCCACACCAAACCTCCTTCTTACTTCCTCATTCGTCTGTCTATCTCTCCATGTAACTCCGCAAGCACTTCTCAAGTAACTCATTTCCACCGCTCTCACTCTTGGTCTAAGTCTCTTCCCGACCGTCCATGCTTCGCTTCCGTAAGTTAGTGTCGGGATTACCACACTGTCATGCAAGGACTTCTTCACTTCCATACTGACCACCCTATTTCTTGTTACTGCTTTCAACGTTCCTACGTTGTGAGATATTATGGAACTTTTGCTTCACTGCTAGACCCTTGTGGCAATTATTGATCTGGTGTACTGGACTACGATCAAACACTGTGTGTTGTCAAGTACGGTGGACAGACAATTTCCTTCTTCCCTGTGAATTTGGGAGTAAGATAAGATTGTTCTAGTATTTTCACTTTTCAAAATTTGTATGGACTGGCTATTGGACCAGGTGGTTAGTCGGGGTCACTTTGGAACATCTGTTAGCAATGTCAGAATTACTGAACTTAACCTTAATGATGATACTTTTATCCAAACTGACTCGCTGGATATTTTCGTACTGGCTCCTAAAGGGCTAAATGAGCCACTGGAACTTCAGATCTTTCAGACGAAAGTGCAAGTGTTTGACTGCTAGCTAAATGCACCTCTGTAATCTCTCCATGCATGTGGCAAATTCTCTCCCCAAAATTATATGGCACTGTGTATATCTATGCAGAAAGACGATAATGCAGATCTCAAGATGCTGGTGCTACCTGTCTTGTTTTATTGTTGTGAAAAATGGACACTTAAGTGATATGAAGAGAAACATCAACTCTACACTGGATATTATTGGTGTGACTACATATCGAACCAGCATTTCATCTCTGAAACTTATCCGAGACATACATTATTCATAAGTGCCAACTTCAGCAATATGGACACGTGGTTCATCTTCTTGAAATTGATCCTGCTCAGATGTTGGGTGGTTCTGGTGGGTGACAACCCTGAGTGGAGACCTCCAGGAAGACCACGTTTTTCATGGCTGGGGAAAGTTGCTTAATTATGTGGAGAGCTACTGTACTTGGGATGGATCATGCCATAGCCTCAAACCTCACCCGGGGAACCCCCGGGAATGAAGTGGTTGGATGAGTGTTGCTATGTGTTGTTGTGAAGTAATCCTCATTATATTTTATTTACATCACAATAGACATTGATGTCTATTACTCTATGTATATACATATTAACCCCTTATATACCGGCAACGTATTTTTACTTTTATTTTAGCTATATTTAGAGGATGTTGTGCAGTTTAATACAAATCTGTGGTAGCAAAAGGGGTTGAATGAGATAGTTCGATGCCTGTTAATAGCTGGACACCTTTTTTAAACTCAATAAAATAGTTTAATAGTTGACAGAATATAATGCAAAATTCGTCGCCGGTACAGAAGGGGTTAAGATAGATAAACAAAATAAGTAGATAGATAAATGTATAGGGAGAATATACTTTCGCATGTTCGTCTTGTTATTCTTTCATTTAACCTTTCAATTGTGTTCCCTTTTGTTCTCATTCTTAATAGTAATCATATTATGCAATTGTCAATATTATGTTTCACATCAGAATACCTCCCTGGAATGGTTTGCATGGTCTGTAAGATACTAAGTATTTCTTGGAACTCACTCCCTCTCTCTGACTCGCCTCCGCCCTCTCTTTCTATTGCTATATATATATATATATATATATTTATCAACTTTTCTCACTCACCAATTCATCCTAAAGTTTTCTTACCCTTTAAATCCTACTTGGAGTTGTCTGCATTCGCCTGTGCTCTCTCTCTCTCTCTCTCTCTCTCTCTGGCTTTCTTTGTATCTTTGTGCACTGTATTTGGTAGGCTTTAAAACTCTTCATGAAGATGATAGATGAATCAATGGTAATTAGTAGTATAATATTATCATCGGCATTTAGGATTATGCTGCCTTCTATTACAGAAACATTTCCTGTTAGTCGATAATGGTGCTTTGACCTGATGAAGGATGACTCTTCTCTGAGACAGACTTGATAGGCCACAATCTTGGCTTTCACCAAAGATGTCTAAAAAGTCTCTAGATGGTAGCTACTTCATCGACACGTTCTTCGGTAGGGTAGCTTAGATAAATTGTTAGGTCATATACTGTACATAAGCTACTGACTCTGGGAGGTGGTCAAGTAGGTCGTCACAGTAGATGTTTCACAACAATGGCACAAGTATCTCTCTCTCTCTCTGAGGGATACACGTTGTTCTTTCACAACATTGTCGAAGTTAATATAGTAATTCTTCTAACATTAAAAGGTTGTAAGTAATCTTGTTGTTTTTCTGTCCATTGTTTAAGGACTCTTGATTGTTTATTATATTGGTGCAGCATGTATAACATATAGAATTGTATTAGTTAATAAATGTCACCTACCCATATTTCAATACACGTTCAAAAATATTTAACCCACTCACACTAACACACACACACACACAGGATATAGGGTAGCTAGTGTCATATATCTATTACTGCTTCAAAGGACGATATACAAATACAACACCACCTGACTTATCAAACACAAGCAATAGTGTACTAACAACAACCACCAGAGCCACAACCTTCACCTTACCTGTGGGGGGGGGGGAGGGGGGATAACATTACAAATACAACACCACCTGACTTATCAAGCACAAGCAATAGTGTACTAACAACAACCACCAGAGCCACAGCCTTCACCTTACCTGTGGGGGGGGGGGGATAACATTACAAATACAACACCACCTGACTTATCAAACACAAGCAATAGTGTACTAACAACAACCACCAGAGCCACAACCTTCACCTTACCTGTGGGGGGGGGGGGGGGGGGATAACATTACAAATACAACACCACCTTACTTATCAAGCACAAGCATAGTGTACTAAACAACCACCAGAGCCACAGCCTTCACCTTACCTGTGGGGGGGGGGGGGGGATAACATTACAAATACAACACCACCTGACTTATCAAACACAAGCAATAGTGTACTAACAACAACCACCAGAGCCACAACCTTCACCTTACCTGTGGGGGGGGGGGGGGATAACATTACAAATACAACACCACCTGACTTATCAAACACAAGCAATAGTGTACTAACAACAACCACCAGAGCCACAACCTTCACCTTACCTGTGGGGGGGGGGGGATAACATTATCAAACACAAGCAATAGTGTACTAACAACAACCACCAGAGCCACAACCTTCACCTTACCTGTGGGGGGGGGGGGGGATAATTTTATGGGTTATTAGTAGAGTTCAAAAGTAGCTATCTCTATCTAATATACCTCTATATCCCCTTCAAATTAATATACGCTTTCCCAAAAGATCGTTCAAGCTAAATTTGTACCGTAGTTATCATTATGTACAGTAATACATTAGCAACACTTTACAAGATTATGGCTATAAAGGAAAATCATTCTAATGCACTCAAGCGTCCTAAGACATCTGTAACTTGACAAACACATATTGCAAATAAAACTGCAACTAGTCGGCTTAGCATTATTCCACTGCAAGCAGGAGTAATATGACATTATTAAAGGATCTGCATTGGCCAAGCTAAATATTACAATGAAAAACTATTTTTTGATAACATGATTAAGACCAGCTCTCCTCAGATGATGCAAAGTGAACAAAAAACATGTTATAATATGGCTGAAATATAATGCATATTATACTGTAGTGTTTTGCACCTCACATAGCCACATACACTCGGCATGATACATTCTGTGATACCAAATATGATCCGGCATAAATATGAATTTTATTTGCCAATAATGAAACGTTCGAAGCGTTTGTAGAAGGATAGACATTTCGGAAAGTGCGTTCTTAACCCTTCCATTATCCGAGGATGCGTGTCCTCGTTTTATTCTGGCTGTGAGTAAACGATTGTTTTTGAAAATATAGAAGTTCGAGGTATAATTGAGATATACTTTACGCATTTGATACCTAGAAGTCCTTCTAAACTTGAGTTAAATCGCCTAATGTTAACTAAAAGTAAGTGAACTCGTCCTGGAAGACTGAAAGAGCTAAGACAATGTTCATCAGTGATTGCTGTAAATCATAGTACGGACAAACATACAATTCGTCTTTTGTCTAAGCCTGATTGTTTGAATATTGTTAAATAAGTCAGCTTTCGAAGGGCCTTTTCAAATCAAAGGTCAATTTCTATCACAATTAGCCCTCAGACACAATCTACTGTTAGCCAGAAATAAAAGGAAAAGTGTCCCCATATACTGATAGTGATAAAAGGCCACCATCTTATAAAAGGGGTTAATCATTAAAGGTCTAGATGTGGAGTTATAATAGCATGGTAATTGTTAAGTTGATTGAAAACTCTATTTAGAAAAGAAACTCATTAAAATATGAACGAACTTTTGGTAGCTTGGTCTCGAAAGGAAGATGGACTAGGAATTTTCGCTCGAGTTCCTTCTAGCTTTCCAACTTTCTCTCTATATATATATCTCTCTCTCTCTCTCTCTCTCTCTCTCTCTCTCTCTCTCTCTGCCGTGGTAGTAGTAGTAGCAGTAGTATGTTATTTATTAATTAATATCATTTTGTACTTAACTTTAATTTAATTTGCTTCTTTTAATTATGCTATATTTCGCTGTTCACTAGCGGTCCTTTTATTTATGCTATAACCTTTTCACCTACTGTACAGTCGTACACATTAATATGTTACATTCATATGAATCATTAAACCTTTAAAAGCAAGTTAGAAAGTATTTGTTATACAATAAATCACTTTATTGTCTCACTTGGGTTCGATACTGATTGAAATGGGTGTAAACGTATTAGTAATTACTGTATATTCATATTAAATAATTCACCTACAGCCACAACTGCAAACTAAAATGTTAAGTTGGTAACATATTCCCTTAACAGTTCGTATGTATATTAATTACCCTGTGACTTTACTACAGTTTTGTTACGTCATATAGGTAGCGCCAATGAACTTGACAATAATCTTGTCCCCTTAACTTCTTATAATTCCAAATGAATGAAAGCAATCGGGCTGACGTTTCTATCATTTGGGAAGAGTCCATCAGGGAATGTGTGTGGATATGTACAGCCACTTTGCTCTAGCCACTTTTGAGTTACAGAGAGGTCAGGGATCAAGATTATTGTCTAGTTCGCTGGAGCTACCTATAGCAATGTAGGGGCAATGTCAATCCTTCATGCTTATTAGCATCATGGGTTCCGACGATTGAATATTTTTAACTTTTTACTCACATTTCAAAAGTCCAAGGTCTTATTGATTAGAAAGGGATTAAGTGTCACTATGTAATTTCCACAATTGGGGAGTATCTTCTTTTAACTTGTTGTAGTTCTATTTAACCCCATTGACCACCATTCAGGGCAGCTACCGATTTTCCTGCATCAAAGACAACTTTTGTAGGGTCACAACATTTCTTTAATAGCTTTCCCCTTTATACCCAAGCTGCCTATACCCGTTTTCTATCAAGCTGCTAGAAAATGTTGCCTGTTTTATAGTCCGCACTGAAACATAACATTAAAGCGTAACTACGAGTATTGAGGCTTGTACAGTCAAGGGTAAATATTGTGGCCTTAAGGTTCCAAGTTTATTCTGAACTGAATCGTATTATTTCATTATTATGGACACTGACAAAGATCGGGGCCCAATATAAACCCTGAAACGAAACTTATCTCCAAAATGTGAACATTAGGATAATAAATAAAGAGAAGATTCGAGTCAGTTCGGGAAAGCTTCAAAACTTCAGACCAGGATTTACTGTATGTCCTAAAGTTTATCTAATATTACCATTTGGGAGGTTTGTTTATGCTGTTCCAGGATTCATATTGAGTCAGGATTTGTGTCTGAGAGTGCACATCCATGGTCATAAATGCAAGTTTATTTTACGAAGCTATCTCAGGTTGAAATTAATATGTTGATTAATGCTATACCTGATAATTATTACAATATCCAAAGTTGTTGTATTCAGTTGAAGGGTTCAGGATGTATGATAATTTGTGACGGTGACTGTACACTCAGACAACAATGCCTCCCATAATATACTTCCAAGGTATCTTCATATTAACCCTTTCAATAAACCAGAACGTACTCTTTTCTTAAATTCTGACTATTATTATATTATATTCAGTTAAGAAAGGGTCTGTGGGAATAGGTAAGGTTAATATTATCTTCATTAACTCTGACTTCCATATATCCTTCCTAACCTGAATAAAATCGTCTAATCATATCCGAAATAGAAGGAAGAAACGCATCGTCGAATACTAAAAGAGTAAATTATTTCCCTAATTTATGAATATCATAAGTTATTTATGGGGAGATGGGTATTTATTTATGAATATCATAAGTTATTTATGGGGAGATGGGTATTTATTTATGAATATCATAAGTTATTTATGGGGAGATGGGTATTTATTTATGAATATCATAAGTTATTTATGGGGAGATGGGTATTTATTTATGAATATCATAAGTTATTTATGGGGAGATGGGTATTTATTTATGAATATCATAAGTTATTTATGGGGAGATGGGTATTTATTTATGAATATCATAAGTTATTTATGGGGAGATGGGTATTTATTTATGAATATCATAAGTTATTTATGGGGAGATGGGTATTTATTTATGAATATCATAAGTTATTTATGGGGAGATGGGTATTTATTTATGAATATCATAAGTTATTTATGGGGAGATGGGTATTTATTTATGAATATCATAAGTTATTTATGGGGAGATGGGTATTTATTTATGAATATCATAAGTTATTTATGGGGAGATGGGTATTTATTTATGAATATCATAAGTTATTTATGGGGAGATGGGTATTTATTTATGAATATCATAAGTTATTTATGGGGAGATGGGTATTTATTTATGAATATCATAAGTTATTTATGGGGAGAAGGGATTTATTTATGAATATCATAAGTTTTTTATGGGAGATGGGTATTTATTTATTATATCATAAGTTATTTATGGGAGATGGGTATTTATTTATGAATATCATAAGTTATTTATGGGGAGATGGGTATTTATTTATGAATATCATAAGTTATTTATGGGGAGATGGGTATTTATTTATGAATATCATAAGTTATTTATGGGAGATGGTATTGATGAATATCATAAGTTATTTATGGGGAGATGGGTATTTATTTATGAATATCATAGTTATTTATGGGAGATGGGTATTTATTTATAATATCATAAGTTATTTATGGGAGATGGGTAATGATATCATAAGTTTATGGAGATGGGTATTTATCATAAGTTATTTATGGGACGTATCATAAGTTATTTATGGTGGGTATTTATGAATATCATAAGTTATTTATGGGGAGATGGGTATTTATTTATGGGAGATAGGTCAATATCAGTTATTTATGGGGAGATGGTATTTATTTTAGTCGGTTTATATATGTATTTATTATTTGTTTTTGTTTGTTTTCACTTCTCTCGCTAGACCTCCATCAAGCATAAACAAACACAAACCTAGACCTCCCCTTCAAGATATATTTGTACATTTTTCGGTAGAAAAATGTCCAGGCCAAAGGCCGGTTCCTAAAATAAATACAGGCTCGCTATCGGTCGCCAGGAAAAAGTCGACACCTAAATGGGACGACAGATTGTAATATTGACAAAGAAATGGGGTGAAAGGTCTTAGAATTGACAAACTAATAGAGAGAACGTCTTATAATCTCAAAACAAATGGTGCTAAATATGTAGAAGGGAGTCTAGAAAAACAGCCATCCTCCCTTAAGGGGACCGACCGGTTATTTACTAACTTCCAGGCCTTACTTCCAATGTAAATGCAATTAACCGGTCGGTCCCCTTAAGCAGTTCAAGGTTTCAGAAAGGGCCATGATTTATGTCCTAGACTGTACACTATAAGCCACCTATTACATACATACATACATACATAAAATTTTAAGACTGAGTGTTCCACACATAAGTGCAGTTTCAGTCTCTTGTCCTAATGGCGGCATTCCAGGCAACCCTGTTAAGGGCTGCTTCACTTGTCAAGTTCTTGGATTTGAGATCGGCGCGTATAGTCCGATCCCAGGTCTTCCTCGGTCCACCCCTTGGTGCAGCTCCCTCCACAATCACAGACCTGCATTTTTTCGCCCAATTTTGTTCATCCATTCTCTCCACATGTCCATACCATCCCAGTCTACTTGTACGCATCACCTCGCTAATACTCTTTATACCTAAACGTCTCCTCAGCTCAACATTTGTTATTCTATCCTGTAGCCTGGCCCCCACACATCCATCTCACCATTCTCATCTCATTACGCTCCATTCTGTTGACATCCTCTACTTTAACGGCCCATGTTTCTGAGGCATACGTCATTGCACTCTAACACATGAGGCATACACCTTTCCCTTCAGGGGAGAAGCATTCTTTTCATGGTCAGGATTGGCATCAATTCTCTGAACTTCCCCCAGCCACACCTAATTCTAGCAACAGTGGCAGCCTCGGCCCCACCACCGGCAGAGATGGTATCTCCTAGGTAACAAAACTTGTTCACCAGCTCCAAAGACTCATTTCCAAAATTCACAGCCACAGGATCATCACTTAACACAAGCTCGCCTTTGCACACTACGCACTCAAATTTCTCTATTTCTGACTTATCCTTCGGCAGGGGCCCCTTTATTCTACTACAGCGCTTACTCCCATGGTGTACCCAACATCGACAGATGCTACATTGAATTGAGTTAACGCCCACTCCCTTTCCACACACTGCACATGGGTATGCACCGCTCTTTTCCACATTGCCTCGTCTCAAACTACAATGCATAACCTTGGTTTTGTTAATATTGACTCTTAAACCCTTGCTCGCCATGCCCTCTCTCCACTCTCTGAATTTGGCTTCAGCATCCTGCATACTGTCAGCTATTAGGACTAAATCGTCTGCATAAAACAGTTCCAACGGGAGTCCGCCTCTAAAAATTCTAGACAGCGCCTCCAAGACCATAATAAAGAGGAGGGGGCTTAACACTGAACCCTGATGGACTCCAACACGGACTGCGAACTCATCACTCAGTACACCCTTCACCCTCACCGAACTTCGCGAATCCTCATACATCTTCATTATCACACGCACCAGCCACTCTTCCACACCAAGTTTCCTCATAGCCCACTGTACAACATCTCTAGGTACCCTATCAAAGGCCTTCTCCAGGTCCACAAACACAAAGTAAAGATCCCTGCCTTTTAGTAAGTATCTTTCCTGTATCTGCCTGACTATGAAGATAGCATCGGTTGTACCACGTCCTGGCATAAAACCAAACTGCATATCATCAATAGAGATGCTTTGCCTGATCAAACCCTCAAGGACTCTCTCACAGACCTTCATGATTTGGTCAAGCATTTTCAGGCCCCTATAATTTCCTCTATCTAGCGCATCCCCTTTTCCTTTGTATATATTTACTATTACACTTTTGAGCCAATCCTCTGGGATTTTCTCATCTTTAATAATGGTGTTTATCAACTCAGTGACTAAGTTTACACCAATCTTCCCTGAGGCTTTTATCATCTCAGCGACAATGTCGGAGCAACCTGGAGCTTTACCGTCCTTCATTTTATTGATTGCGTCGCTCACTACAGCTGGTGCTATCAAAGGAGGGGGCCCAGATATTGGTTTTTCGATACTAAGCTGTTCCTTATCCCATTCAAACTCTACATTTAGCAATCGTTCATAGTGTACCTTCCATGCTTCTCTGATTTCATTTTCTGCATACACAATCTTCCCATTATCATCTCTAACACACTGTTCACCTATAATATCCCCTACTGTCATTTTTAACTCGCCTAGCTAGGTTGAAGATCCCATTGGGATTGTCAGTGTTACACACTTGTTCGAGGACCAGGTCCTTAATGCGATTTTTAGCATTGTAAATAACTCTTTTGGCAGTTCGTTTAGCTGCCTGGTATTCCTCCCTGCTGCCACCTTTCTTCCATGCTTTGAAGCATCTCCTTTTCTCTTTCACAGCATGTTCTACCTCATCGTTCCACCACCAAGAGGTCTTATTCCTGGGGTGACTATACCAGTTTGATTATACCATGTTTGCGTTTCTGAGGTTCGTTTTGGCTGTTCGAGGCCTTATTATTGGCAAGTAACAATCATATTAACCATATGAAGATTATGATGCATTTCGATCGTTTATGCTGGCTATCATTAGACGATAAATACAACTTAGGAAGGTTCTGTGGGAATTATAAGGGGAAAGACTGCCTCATTTAACCCTTTTACTTCAATATCCCCATCCTAATCAGATTAAAATATTCTAATAACAGCCAGAAAACATTTAATACTGTATATGCGAAATCGGATCTTGAAATGGTTAAATATATACCACCCAATTGAATGACCTCACAAAAAGTAACTAAATTAATACCCTGCCAATTAAGATTTACCAAGAGCTGGGACTGTTAACCCTTAATTAGCGGCTCACCACATAAGTCGAGTTAAATAAAGCTGGACTATGTGGCGGCGCTCGACATAGGTCGAGTGGCAATTTCAGCACGTAATGTTGCTGAGAGAGAGAGACAAGTGGTGGCAGGAGAGTAGCGAGCGTATGACTGCTCCAGACCACCGCGGCGAACATACTGACACGAATCCCAGCTCCCTCCTCCCTCTCTCACTCGCTATATAAGGAATTGTATCGGGAAAGTGGCTAATTACATGCTTTTTGCACTCGCGTTGCACGGTTATTGCAAGAAAACTAGCCATCATAAAAGGATCGTTATGGTGTCATTCGAAAGCTCTGTTTATGCCCTTTCAGGGATAGGTACTTGTTTTACGTTCTGGGTCTTATTTAGGCATGAAAATGATCACGTAAACAGCCCTATTTTGGCTAAAAACGCCCCGCTGGGCGGTACATATAAATAAACCGCATAGGCCGCTCGTAAGGTGTTAAACCACTGCGACGGAGGTCCTGGCAGGCCAGATAGTCTTATGCTGGGGTCACACATTCACGCATATAGCTCCCGACAGCTCCCGTCAGGCGTAATCGCCAATTTTGTGTTCTGCCGGGCGTAGTCCGGCCGTGTACGTCCGTATAGACCACGACTATTGCACTTCCCGACAGACGTACCGTGACGGGGCCAGTGTTACGTCAGACGTAATGTAGTCGTATGGAACTACGTACGTGCTTGCGACTTGCGTAAGCATGTCCCCGTTAGTCCGCCTGGGCTGCCCGATTTGCGGGAACACAGGCCACGCCCATGGCCACGCCCCGACAAGACCTGCGTAGCTGAGGCCGTACGTCTTGGGAGTTTTTAGGACTTACGTGGACCGTTTCCGAACAATCGTAGGCACACCCCGTCTGTCCAAACACAGACAAAGACAGTCTTTGTCAACCACGTAGGTCTGGGTTGGAATCTGGGAACTACAAAAGGGCAGGAATGGCCACACCATTCCCATTCCCAGTCTTTCATCGCACCATGAACAACATCGCGGAATTCATCCTGGAGGAGTTCAATTTTGTGAGCTCCCTAAGAGGAAAGACCATTCATCCTTGTAACATTTAACCCGCTGAGTGCCAGCCAATTTTGACGGTGTACTTCTGCCAGTGCCAGAGTTTTTTTTTTTTTTTTTTTTTTTTTTTTTTTTGGCTAAATCTATCAAGTTGGGAGAGAAAGGAAGGATAATGGTAAAAAAAAACACTCCCCTCGCCAGAAATCAGGTCCCCGATGGTCCCGAAAGTAGCTGAAAAGACACTATAGACTACAGAGACTTTTATGGTATCGGAATATATGGGTGGGAGGGTGGTGGGAGGGTGGTTTTGGGGTTGGTTGGGGGAAGGTAGAAGGGTAATTGACTTGTGTTACACATATGAAGTCAATTGGTGAGGTAGTTTCGCCACCACAGATTTTCCTTTTTTTCCTTTTCTTCGTACGGATACGCTAGAAGTGGGTGGTGGGAGGCGGTTGGGGGTGTGGTGGGGGTAAGGCAGAAGGGTAAGGGACTTGTCACACAAATATGGAACCGATTGGTGCAGTCGTTTCGCCGCCACAGATTTTCATTTGTTTTCCTTCTGACGGGACCGACAGTCAGCGAGTGGGTGGGAGGAGGGATTTGGGATTTTTGTGTTGGATAGCCTAAAGGGTAAGGTACATGTGGTAAAAATATGAAAGCCATAGGTGCTGTCGTTTCGCTGCTACGATTTGTTTTCGGCAGGGTGCAGAGGGTGGCAGGGTTGGCTTGTTGGTTGCTGCTCCGGTGTGGTGAGAGGTGTGACTGGAGTGTCCCCCGCTGGTCCCCCGCTGGTCCCGTTGTTCCCCCCCCCCCCTCCCCCGTACAACGGTGCCGCGTCATCCCGCCAACCCGCACTGCGGCGGTTCTGCCAGATGCGGCCGGACTAACGTAAACTTTCCCGTTTGATGGGAATATTTTACGGTTGACGGGAGCAGCTTACGTTTGACCGGGCGAGCTGCTACGTCTTACGGGGCTGCTCCCGTCAGACGTAGCCGGTCGCCCGGTCAGACGTAGGATTTCCCGACTTTTGATATACGTGAGCGCGAGCCCCGTATCTGATTTGAAATCCAAAACATACCGGGCGGCCTTGGCCGCACCCACCACCTCCCCGACCAGCGTGGCTACTCCCGCCATGCGTACCAACCCCTACGACTAGACACAATTTAATTTACGTTTTGCGTACGAAGCCCTTACGTTTTACGTATTCGGTTGCCAACTACCAATAAACCTTCGTACGGGAGCATGCGGGAGCATATACGTGAATGTGTGACCCCATGATAAGACTCTTAAGTGGTAGGGTTAACAAGAATTAACAAGAATTTAGGAAGTTTCAAGTCAAATAATTACCTGCATGATGTAAAAAACTGGAGGGAGAGTTACATAGTGTTACCTAGATAGAAAGTAGGGTAAGTTAGCCATACACCTTAACAGTTACATACCAAAGAAAATCTGGTCAATAGAACACATATCTCCGTCATGTATACATACCAACTTAAGAAGGACCTGGCAAAGTAAAGGGTTACTAAAGATAATTTATATATTCTCAGAACGGGTGACATTTTTATTATAGACGATTTCATTCCGTCTATGAAGGATATCTCGCAATTAAAGGCTGCAAACTCTCTCAAGTAAACCTTTTAACTACCACAGATCATTCCAAAGCTGAAGAACATTGTCCTAATATGGCTAAAAAACGTATCGATTCAAGACAGGGACATAAGTAATTATTGAGAAGCAAATAAAGCAATGTGAATGATTGAAATTTTCCCCTCAGGCTTGCTCATTCATTTTCGAATTAAGTCTTCGAATTAAAGCTCAACTATGTGTGTGTGTGTGTATACTGGCTGCAGCTACAGTATAATGTTCCTTTAGCCTTTAATACATTTTGTGAGTAGCGGTATAGTAATTTCCAGTGGTTTCATATCTATTCAATAGAACCCAAAAGAGCTATGTGCTCTCTCTCTCTCTCTCTCTCTCTCTCTCTCTCTCTCTCTCTCTCTCTCTCTCTCGTCTGTTGTCCAGTCGCCTACATTTTCGCTTATGCATAGAATAGTCAGTTTTGGGTGAAGTGTAGCAATTTTGCTTTTTATATATTGCATAAGTAAACACTAAAAGAACAAATAGTATAACTCTGCCAGTTCTCACGGAAATAGCCATGAATAACAACAAAGATTTCCGAGATTTAACTTAACCCTTCTGACCAGCGGCGTCTTTCTTATATAATTCTACCTATATTTAGACGATTAAGTGCAGGTTAAGAAGGATCTGTGGTTGTACAAAGGGTTATAATTTTGAGACAGTAATGATACCAAAGTTTATCAATATAAATAATATAAGAATGACTCGTTTTGCTTTGTGTTGTATTCCATTGGTTTCATTGGCATAGGCGTCTCTTAGATGGAAAAAGGTGATCTTGAGTGATGAAACTGTGTTTACCGTGACCAGCAACCAGGGTGGGAATGTGAGGGTGCGGAGTGGGTGGTCTGGCGTACACATATTTATCCAGCACGGTATGTTTCCTGACTTTGTTGTTGGATTGGGAATTGTTTGGTTACAATGGTGAAGGGAGTCTTGTAATGTTGCCCAGGAATGTCTCCATGAACAGTGCACGTTATCAAGAGTTATTAGAGGATGAACTGGAATTATCTTTCCATGCCTGTAACACACAAATTTGTATGCATGATGGCGAGCCCTACCATACCGCTAGAGTGATTAAGGAGTATTTGAGTGACAATAATATCAAGTATATTGATGACTGGCCAGGGAACTCAATGGATTTGAATCCTATGGAACATTTGTGGGCCATTATCAAGCAGCGTTTGGTAAATGGTACTTAACCCTTTCACGCACAGGACGCAATTTGAGCCTATTATGGGTTACTGTAAAGCTTTTGTGACCATCAGGGGTGTTTAGAAACCTTTAGTTTAGTTACTTCAACCTCTGCAGTTGTCTTTGAGTTAGCTGTGGGCAGAAAACTAATTTTGGAGAGGTAATTATAAGATTGAGATAACTATTTATGAATGCTAATCGGCAACCCCCGTTTCCACAGGATAGCGAGAGGGTTAATAAATGACTTGAGATTATTGTTAGTTGTTATCAAAGCAAGATGACCAGTTGTAAATAATATCGTTATCTGACAGATAAGTTAAAGCAGTTTGGTAGTTGACCATTTGCAAGTACCAGTTGTAGACAAAGCAGATAAATAGGTCAAAGGTGAGCTGGTATTGATATCCGGTGATGCTGTAGTGTTAAAGTTCTTTGTGCTGTATTGGTGAGCTGGTTCTGAGCCAGTGGGGGACCATATGATTAACCCGTTCAGTACCGGGGCCGTCCTTCTAACATTATTCTGACTATTATTAGAAGATTTGATTCAATATAAAAAGGGCTTCCAGTAATTAATAGGATTCGTATTTATCTCTCTTAACCCTTTTTACCACCACAGGTTCTTCTGAAACTGCATTTAATCGTCTAAATATAGCTAAACTAAAGTTACAAATAATTCACACATAACGTGAGGCAGGTTGTGTCCACGATGTTAACCTCACTAACACTAATAATTTTAGATGAATTCTTAACGATACAAAAATGTTCATAATCCCTCAATGTAGAATTTTTATACCTTTGTCGTTGTGAGGTCGGGACAATTCGGACTCGCGGGCCTATTCGCGGTGAAAATCGATGACTGCTAGTGACTCTGACTCCTAGCAACTTATGTTAGACTCCCACTTGCTCGCGGTGAAAATTGAAGACTCCTAATGATTCTAGCGACTCCTATTGACTCCTGTTCGACTCCCACTAGCTCGCACTCCTGACTGTGTGAGGGACCCTTAATGCCCCTTTCCCACATGTGCGACTTCATACGATTTTCGTCGCCGAAGACGTAGTCTTGTCAATTCGCAAGGATTCGTGTGCGACGTATACGATTTTGACCGTTACAAACAGATAACAAATTATACTCGGCGAAGATGTCGCCGATGAATGCGACGCAATCGCCGCCTTGTGCGACGTTATCGGCGAAGTGAGCGATGTTTCGCCGATGATCTCTGCGAGGAATGTCACATTTTCAAATATATCTTGCGATATCATGCGATGGTGAAAGAAAACTCGCCGAATGTTCTGCGACGTCTTCGGCAGTTCAAGCGATGACACGAAAGTCGTAATATTGACAACGAAATGGGGTGAAATGTCTTAAAATCGCCAAACTAATGGGCCAAACGTCATAAAATATGAAAACTAATGGTGTTAACCATGAGGAAGGAAGGTGACCAGAAAAACGACCCATCTCCCTTAAATTTGGAGATTGGCAATACTTCGCCGGAGACATTTTTCTATCAAATAATGTACAAATTTAGCTTGCTCTCAAAACAAAAAATATACATGTTGGCTCGCTACCGCTCACCAGGAAAATATTGAAACCTGGATGGGGGTAAACGTCTTAAAACAGTAGGCTGAACGGGGCCGAACGGATACAAGACAAAGAGAGAGGGAGAGAAAGAGAAAAAAACAAAAAGAAGAGGAGAGAGGGAGAGAAAGAGAGAGAAAAAAAGGCGAGGTGGGCTCATAAGCCGTAACGCAAACATTGAGCCCACCTCGCCTTTTTTTTTTTTTTCTCTTTCTCTCCCTCTCTCTTTGCCTTGTATCCGTTCGGCCCCGTTCAGCCTACTGTTTTAAGACGTTTACTCCCCTCCAGGTTTCAATATATTCCTGGTGAGCGGTAGCGAACCATCATATATAATAAAAATTGTTGAGAGCAAGCTAAATTTGTACATTTTTTGATAGAAAAATTTCTCCGGCGAAGCCGGATTTCTCCATATAATGCTGGTTCGCTATCGCTTGCCAGGAAGATATCGACACTTGGATGGGGATAAACGTCTTAAAACAGTAGGCTAAACGGGGCCGAACGGATACAAGGCAAAGAGAGAGGGAGAGAAAGAGAAAAACAAAAAAAACAAGGAGAGAGGTTGAGAATGAGAAAACAAAAACAGCGAGGTGGGCTCAATGTTTGCGTTACGGCTTAATTGAGCCCACCTCGCCTATTTTTTGTTTTCTCTTTCTCTCCCTCTCTCCTCGTTTTTTTTGTTTTTCTCTTTCTCTCCCTCTCTCTTTGCCTTGTATCCATTCGGCCCCGTTCAGCCTACTGTTTTAAGACGTTTACCCCCATCCAGGTTTCAATATTTTCCTGGTGAGCGGTAGCGAGCCAACATATATAAAACAATTTGTTGAGAGCAAGCTAAATTTGTACATTTTTCAATAGAAAGATGTCTCCGGCGAAGCCGGATTTCTCCATATAATGCTGGTTCGCTATCGCTTGCTAGGAAGATATCGATACTTGGATGGGGATAAACGTCTTAAAACAGTTGGCTGAATGGGGCTGAATGGATACAAACCAGAGAAAGAGAGAAAAGGAGAGAAAAAAAAAAGAAAAAAAGGTGAACCCCCCAAGAGAGGTGCATAGAAAAAAGGGTTGACAGGTTCACTATAGGCCTAATAATTTTTTGTTACCCACCTCGCCGAAGGTGCTCAAGGTGCTCTTTGGCATCGTCGATGTTCTTGCAAGCATCGTCGAGCATCGGTGAGCAGAGCATCTGAGAGCATCGGTGAGCATCCGTGCAGCGTTGCAAAGTTTTTTTTGTGCGAAACCCTCCGCGATGTCTCACCGATGTCGCCGATGTCCCCGAGGACCTCGCAAATATTTCTGCGATGTTCGATGATGCTTGCGAGGGCTACGAACCCTCGTGAGTCCTCGTCCAAAATGTTGAACAGTCCGAACATTTGCGACGAGCCGCGAGGGCCCATCCGAGGCCTTTCGAGGCATACGATTATTATGCGAGGGTATACAATTTCTTTGCGACATGTCATGAATGTGCCAATTTATTGGTGTCGGCGATGAAATCGTATGAAGTCGCATATGTGGGAAAGGGGCATAAGACAACAAGAAAAGGGCGGTATCACTATTATTATCTACTGTTGATCGGTTACTTTATTAATATATAAATATATGATACCCAGAACCCCGTCGCAGCTAACTTGTCACAAATCCTGACCCCTTAACATATTATAGCTTTAAATAATTAAGACAATCGAACTGGTTCTTTAAATATTGTGTAAGGGTAAACCAGCAAATATATGTGTGAAATTACAGCCTGTTTGCTAAATCCACTTCAAAGATATATAGAAGCAATGGATCAGAGTTATTGCCAAGGTAGCTGAAACTGGATATAGTTATTACATTTGTCACCAAAAAACAAACATTGTCCTGCTTAAGGTAATCGTAATGTTATTTTATACAACATATCATCGACACGAATGAGGTTGGGAAAAACTGAGGCTCATCTTTAATCCTAACTTTTGGTATCCTAAACGGAATATCTGCCTGCATGGATTTAAAATCCTGATTATATATATATATATATATACATATTGTTATGCCCTGATTTTATGCAGGATTAACAATGGACACAGGTGAGTTCTACTTCACTGGGACTTCCAAGTTCAAAATAAGTACATATAAAATAAAAGAAAACAGAGGATAAGTATATCGCAAAATATGTTTTACTAATACAGCTTTATTTCTCCTTCACTATATGAGAAACAATCTGGAACCAAGAACATGGGACACGTATCACTGCCAGTGACTAATACTTAAGTTTATCACTGACTCCTAGCACAGTCACGGAGCTAGATAGGGAGCAGGTATTCTGTCCAACTTCACTTAGTAATCGAGAAACTTTTAAGACACTGGGAGCGTATTGAGGGAGAAGCATTTTTATGAGTGGGGTGAACATTGTCCCTTTTCTTCAGGAATGGCACGGTAGTTCAAGTTCAAGGTCAATTACCCCTAGTAGGTATGCGGCCGTGTCGTATAGAAAACGTAGAGTCGATGGTGGACTCTGAAATATTTTCAAACACTCTGGTGAATTTTGGCAGAGTCGCTGACTTCTCAAAAGTAGATTAAACTGAAATAAATCGGAATTGAATCACTGCTTGGTGGTCAATTGTTCTACTGTATCACGCGTAGTGTAGGTAAGTACGACTCGTAGCTTTCCAACCCGATTAATAACACTTGTAGAGATTTGTAATTAGTTAAGGTACTTTTGGAAGAATGTTTATTTTGGGAGAAAAACTTGGATTTTTAGTCATAGTCGCTGAACGTCGAAAATCAGCTTAAGTATCACTAATTTAGATTTTTCACTCTTATGGGATTAGATCTTCTTGATTTTTACTACGCTATTCGGAGAACTATTTTTTTTGTTCAGCTCCAATTATTTGGACTTAGGAGTATTTATTCACTTTTTAGATACTCTAGAGGGACTATTTATTTTTTGCTCACTCGACACTTTTCCTACTTTTTGTCACTCTATCTTCTTCTCTTGATCTCTCGGCGTGGTAACTTCTCTGGTGATGTCTCCTGTGAACACTTCAGGAGGAGATTGGTTCTCGTCTTCTGCTTCCCCGTGGGCCGTCTAGGTGGGCCGGCTGTGTGGAGTAGTTACAGATGGGTTGATTGGGCTTGAGATCTTAAGTATGGCTCTGTGTAACAAATAGTAACCGTCTGGGGAATTACTGTTGGGCACCATACCGAACTAACGCAAGTATTTCAGAGGTAGGAGAAACTACTCGACTGTTCTGATCAGTATATCAACCGTTGATGAAGTTAGGGAAGGTAGCAAGGGAAACAGTAAGGGTGTGAAAGATAAGAATGGGAGAATGCTAGCCGAGAAGCAAGAGAGAGTCGAAAGATGGAGGGAGTACTTCAGTGAGTTGCTAAATGAAAGGAATGAAGAGCCAGCAAACATAGCTGGATATGGTATGGGAGGGAGAAGAAGAGAAGTAGTGGAGGAGGAGGTGGGGATCAGGAGGTCAGAAGTGGGGGAAGCCATGAAAAGAGTGAAGTTGGGGAAAGCACCAGGAACAGATGGAGTGTGTGGGGAAATGTTGAGGTATGGTGGTGAGATAGTGATAGAATGGGTATGGAAAATGTGCAAACTAGCATGGGGAGGGAAGGGGAGTGCACCCGATGACTGGAAGACTGGCATAATAGTCCCCCTATATAAGGGCAAAGGGGAAAGAGGAGTGTGTGGTAACCACCGAGGAATATGTCTTCTAAGCGTAGTAGGGAAGGTATACAGTAGGGTAGTGATTGAGAGAGTGAGAGTGAGAACGGAGAAATGGATAGGCGACGAGCAGGGAGGTTTTAGGAAGGGAAGAGGATGTGTAGATCAGATTTTTACCCTGAATTGTGTTGTGGAGAAGTATCTGGAGAAGAAACAAAAGGTGTATGTTGCCTTTATGGACTTGGAGAAGGCCTATGACAGAGTGGATAGAGAAGGTTTGTGGAAAGTACTTAGAATATACGGAGTAGAGGGCAAGTTGCTGAAAGCAGTGAAGAGCATGTATGAGGGTGCAAAGGCGGCAGTACGTGTGGAGAGTGAGCAGAGCGAGTTCTTTGACCTGAATGTTGGTTTGAAACAGGGGTGTGTGATGTCCCCGTGGTTGTTTACTGTATATAAGGATGGAGTTATGAAAGAAATACTATCAAGAGCAGTGGATGTTGGTGTATCGCTGAAAAGGGAGGGAATTGAGTGGAAGCTACCTATACTGCTGTTTGCGGATGATACAGTTCTGATGAGTGATAATGAATGGGAGTTGCAGGGTCTGGTAAATGAGTTTGGAACAGTGTGCGAAAAACGGAATTTGAAGGTAAATACGGGGAAGAGCAAGGTTATGGTCTTCGAAAGGGGTGAAGTCACAGAGTGTGAGGTGAAGCTGAACGGTCAGGCTATGGAGATCGTCAACTCTTTTAAGTATCTGGGCAGTGTGTTGAGTAAAGATGGGACTATGGATGAAGAGGTGCGGGAGAGGGTACAACAGGGGAAGAGGGTTGTAGGAACGCTAAAAGCAGTAACAAGAAATTGGGTGGTCAGTATGGAAGTGAAGAAGTCCTTGCATGACAGTGTGGTAATCCCGACACTGACTTACGGAAGCGAAGCATGGACGTTGGTTGAGAGACTCAGACCAAGAGTGAGAGCAGTGGAAATGAATTACTTAAGGAGTGCGTGCGGAGTTACATGGAGGGATAGACAGACTAATGAGGAAGTAAGAAGGAGGTGTGGTGTGGAGGTAGATGTGCTGGAAAGTGTGAAAAGGAACAACTTGAGATGGTTCGGCCATATGGAACGTATGGAAAGCGAGAGAATGACTAAGAGGGTGTACGAGAGCGAGGTGGAGGGACAGAGGGGGAGAGGTAGACCGAATATGAGGTGGAAGGATGGAGTGAGGAAGTACATGAACGAAGGCGGTGCTGGTTGGGGGGAGGGGCGTCAACTGACTGGGGACAGAGGTGCATGGGAGCGGTTCGTTCGTGGCCACACCTTCGGGGATCACGGCGTCAGGCAATAGATAGATAGATAGATAGATGAAGTCCTGTTAAGGTACTCTCGAGTTAGGATCTTAAATATTGAGTCTTATGTGGTCGATATCGGACGAACGCAGTAAGTTCAATGTGAGTGTTCTTACTGTCTGCCCTGATCTTTATGAGAGGTTCGGGGGACCCGTGGCGGTGTTTAAACCTTTTAGATACACAGCCGTGTGGGAAGCCACAGACTCAGTGCACCAAGGACTTGTCTCTGCAGATGGCCCGTGAGGGTATCTTGCCAAGCCCTGTCTCTAACACAGCGGTCTCAGAGGCTGGAGACTACCTGTGTAGAGTGGCAGTGTCCACTTTCAATAATGAAGAATAGAGAGGACGGAAGGCCAGAGTCTCTCCACTCTTCACCCTCACTGTGGTGCCAATGTCACGTCGGCATGCCAGACGACGACAAAGTTCCTCGACAAGGACACTTCATACAAGTGTTCACTTGAACTCAGTAAAACCAGAGAGGGCGGCAGGCCGGCATCTCTCCACTTTTACTAAGAACAGTGAAAGCCTCAACACCCAACACTCAACACCCAGACTAACAACAAAATACAAGAATAACAAAAACTAAATTGGAATAACTTCCTACAAACACTTGATCACAAAACAAACCCCAAAAACTCTACAAAACACTAAACAGCATCACACTGTCCAACAGCAACACAACACAATCACATGCTGCAATCACAACAATAGACTCTACTCCTTCATGTAAACAACAAGCAAACACTCTCATCAATCACTTCTCACATGTCAGCCACCTAAAACCTCACAAAGACGACCGACGTGTCATCCGACGTAAGAGACAATTCCCCACAGACCCTGACTATACACCCTTCACCAATCACCAGACAAAGCATATCATCAACAATCTCAAGCACTCACCCGCTTGTGGCCTAGACAACATAAGCAACATACACCTCAGATACCTGGGACCACAAGGCATACAAGCACTCACAAACATATCAAACTACAGTTATTCACACAACACAATACCAGACATTTGGAAGCATGGTATAATCACCACATTCCCCAAACCCAACAAAGACCCTACGCTACCCTCGTCGCAGCGCCCCATCACACTCCTTTGCACCCCCTCCAAAGTCATGGAACGCCTAGTATTACAACTAATTTCACCCTACCTACCCCTAGCTCCAACACAACATGGCTTTAGGCCACTGCACTCCACAAACACTCTTCTCACAGACCTTACACAAAGAGCTTTTGACGGCATCAACTCAGCTAGACCACCACACAGATCACTATTAGCCACATTCGACATTAGTAAAGTCTTCGATGCCATCCCCCACCACAACCTAACAAACAAAATCTACAACACAAACATGCACAACAACACAAAAAGGTGGCTGGCCAACTTCCTAGCAGGCAGATGTGCACACATATTTTTTGCCGGTCAGTCATCTAGAATCAGAAACTTTCCAAACGAAGTCCCACAATGATCCGTCCTATCGCCCGCACTCTTCAATCTGTACATGCACGATACAACTATACCCAATACGCCCCAAATAAACTTAGCCTCCTATGCAGATGACATAACACTCACATGCACACACCATGAACCAAAAAGAGCAACAGATCTCCTTCAACCCTATCTCAACACACTACATGGCTGGTGCACTACAAACAGACTTAATCTAGCCCCAGCCAAATCCACTGCAACCCTGCTCACAAGATGGACAGGAGAACACTAATACATCCCTCAACTCACCATAAACAACACACCCCTAACACATACACACACACCCAAAATCCTAGGAGTAACATATGATACTCATATGACATTCAAACAGCACACCACAAACATTAAAAAGAAACTGACACCCAGACTTAACGCCCTCAGGTCACTTGCTCACACAAAATTTGGACACAACAAAGAAACCACCACCACAGTATATAAACAATACCTAACATCAGTGATGGAATACGCAAGCCCAGCCTGGGCTTCTAACCTAGCTGAAACACATCATAAGACCTTACAGACTATTCAAAACAAAGCCCTGAAGATCATTACAGGCTGCACAGCTACTGCACCCACTGATCACCTACATCAAGAAACCAAAATCCTCAAAGTCAAAGACCATCTGGACATAAGAGGCACTCAATTCCTGGCAGCAGCCTCCACGAACCAGGACCACCCACTAAACTACATGGCAACACACCCACAGACACCAAGAAATATCAAAACAACACCCAGCACACGGTATCACACACAATTACTGTCCTCTCTCCCTCCCTGCCCACCCCGAACCAACTTCCAAAAGCACATCCATACTCATATCTCTCGCCGATCCATCCACTCACTCACAGACAACACGCAGCTGCAAGCACGACCTCCCGAAATCCATGCTTCCGAATCCTCCCTTCCTCGCGAGGACAGAGTCCACCTGGCCAGGCTGAGATGCGGACACCATCCAGCTCTCCTGAGCTATCAGAAGAGACTGGATGACTCCGTTGTCGACACCTGCCCGGGATGTAACACAGCACCCCATACCATTAAACACATCATAGAAGACTGCATTTCACACAACCACTTACGCCAACAACACAATCTACACTCAATGAGAGCTCTGTGGGAAAGCCTGATCGTGGCCATGGCATTCCTCGGGGACTCGGGGCTGTTCGGCCAGTCTGCTTATGGAACAACAACAACAATAACAACAAAAAACAACAACAACAACAACAACAACAACAACAACAACAACAACAACAACAACAACAGTGAAGCCTGACAACAGGGACTATGTTCGCGCCGGCATGCCCGACATCAACAGAATTCCTCTATCAGGACACTGGTACCTTCCCACTCTAGAGAATATTGAGGATGGCAGGCCGGATTCCTCAACTTCTTTTACAGATGGTGCTGGTGTGGGCTTTCCTTAGCGATTGACAAGCAGGAGCGGTAGGCCGGTATCCTCCTTCCCAACCTTAGAATTAAGAAGAGAAAGCAGCAGGCCGGTAACTCTCTTCCTAACCCTTTAGGAAACTTGTTCCAATCTCAGTAGCTGTGTGTCTCTCTGGTATGCCAGATGGAGAGAGAGTTACTGGGACAGGCCACAGCTATCGATAACTTGTAGTCTAAGAAGAAAGTTTCGGCAGGCCGTACACTTTCCCACTAGACTAGCTAGTAACCGCCTAAGTATGATCTCCACGTTAGCTGGGCATGCCTCTCACTAACGAGATCTCTAATATAGGGTTTAGAGGTCACTGTCTCAGTATCTGCGTGTTTTTCTGGCATGCCAGATGAAGACAGAGTCACTGGGACAGGACACAGTTTATGGGGATTTGTAGTCTAAGAAGGAAGTTTCGGCAGGCCGTACACTTTCCCACTAGACTAGCTAGCAACCCCCTAAGTAGGGTCTCTACATTAGCTGGGCATGCCTCTCACTAACGAGATCCCTAGTATAGGGTTTGGAGGTCACTATCTCAGTATCTGTGTGTCTTTCTGGCATGTCCAGAGTTACTGGGACAGAACACAGTTAACGGGATCTTGTAGTCTAAGAAGAAAGTTTCGGCAGGCCGTACACTTTCTCACTAGACTACCTAGGAACCGCCTAAGTAGAGTCTCTATGTTAGCTGGGCATGCCTCTCACTAACAAAGATCCCTAGTATAGGATTTTACTCACAGACATTAAGTTTGGGCTTTCGGCAGGCCGGTCATTCCAACTGAATGGAGGGTAATCTTAAGACTTCATAAGGTGGCATGCCAGTTCTTTTGAAGCCTCAAAATTGATTGACTTTCCTCAGAAATCCTGAACTGGTATTGCGGATTACTGACTGCACTCCCCCGGTACCTCTAGGATGGTAAGGGCATGAGAGGGTATCCTAGATGGGGTCCTTGAAACCTTCTTGTTCTGTTGGTCAAGGTCTCCTTCAATATATGGACATTACTCGGTGGTGGTGCGATGAGTAAGGTCAAATTTTTTTCCTAGAGTAGGCTACTTCATCAAGGGTTAATTATAAATTCATAGGGGGTTTATATTACTTCAATAGAACTCGGGAAAACAAAAATAGTGAGTAGAGTGAATGAATTCTGTACTTCTGGTTCTCGGGGAGGATTGGTGGTGGCGGGTGCATTTAAGGTGTGTCGTGCGCACCTGACAAATGAGGGCTACGATGCGCGTGAGACAGCGTTTATCCTTCTCCCTCCTTCTCGTGGTGGTGGTGGTTGGATTTTACTACGGATCTTGGTTGGTAGTAATTTTAGGTATAAGAATATGTAAATCTCCCTCGGCATGGTGTTGTCTACAGAAGTGTGTACGTATCTAACTCCCCCGGGTCGTGTTGGTAGGCCTGGGTGTACACACGGTGTTTAAACGTACGGAGCGCCCTCTCTCGGGGCGCGGGAGCGGTAGATCTCCCGCGTTATTTTTACTTGGAGACAATTAAGTACAAGGGTATTCTTATGTAGAAAGAAGCATGTGTGGTTTGTGTAACTAGCAAACCTAGTTGAAGAGTGTCAAAAAAAGGCATGTGTATATATGTGTGGAAAAACAGTGTTCCAAGATCAATTGAGGTATAGGTTCACATCTTATTGCATAACATAGTTTTCATACAGGCATATAATGGTTTCAACTGGCATTGATTTCTTCGGTAGTGAAGATACGCGTTTCTTCTTAACTTCTACTTCTCTATTCTCCCCGAGTTATATGGTGAGGTGGGGAGAAAAGGAAAACAAGAATACATTGATCATTGTGGGCCTTCAATGGTGAAGACAATATGTGTTTATTATAATGTACAGGGACCAGGATGACATTCATATTAGGTAACAAAATCACGAAGTACATCTTGGGCAAAGGAGGTGAGTACAGTTAGCTCAGAAGGGCTGGCTAAATAATATTCTCCTCTTCATGGGGGTGTTGTGGGTGATTGTCCTGCCTGGTGTACTGGGGCGTTGGTTTGTCGGCGAGACCTTTCGTTCTCTGTCCGGCGTGACTTGGTACAGCGCCGCGACTCGTTGGTTGGGAGTGTCTATCTTCGCCTTCTTTTTCGGTTCTGGTGATGTCTCTTTCTGTCGTTTTCGCGGTATTTTACTTCCGTCTTCCTCGTGAAAGGCCCGTCGTCGGGCCTGAAGTGTGAAAGTAAGAAGGTTGCCCGCGGAGTTCGTCAGAGCTAGTTGTTGGAGGTAAGGCCAATATTCCATAGTTCTTTTGTCTGGAGTTTTGGTGGGATCTACCAGGACAGTAATGTGGGCCTCGATGTCTGGTTCTAATGATGCCGTAAGTACTTTATCCGGGTGAATCTGACGGCGTCGTCGGACCATTTCACTCTCCTAATAAATGGAGTGGTTGACATGGTGGCGGCTGGGGTAGACAGGAGCATAGCAGGGGGTGTGTGGGTGGTGGTGGCGGCTGGGTGAATGACATTCCTAGCTCTGCTAGTCGGAATGTCATGACTTTTTACGGACGCAAAGGTAGCAGGTAGGCTGGTTGGTTGGCATGGGGGTAATTTTTTGCTTGTGTGGAGTGGAATTTGTGTTAGTTTCGTGGTGTGATTTATTGATTTTGGTCTGTTCACGAGGGCAGATGGTGTTTATTTGGTTGTGATGGTATGGATGTGTGTCGGGAGTACGGATTGCGGACAATGTCTGTGTGAACCTGTCAGGCAGTTTACTTAGTCGACCTGATTTAGTGCGAATAGCTCCGCGGAGAGGTGTTTCAGTACTGGTGGTAGATGATGGCGACGGAGATGTTGGTTTAGGATTGGAAGTGGAAGGGGGAAGAGATAGAGTTTTTTTAGTAGAATTAGGAGAGTGTGTTGGTGTTGGGGATAGCGGTGTTTTTTGTATGGTAGAAGGAAATGGAGATGAGTTGGGGGGTCTAGAGGGGTTGGTGTTGGTATTTGAAGGGGTATGGAAAACGAAGTTGAGGGGTGAGATGGAGAATAGGGAGAAAGAATATGGGGGGAAAGTCAGTTTCGCGGGGTGGTAGGGGAAGACATTGTTTTAGTGACGTGAGGCTGAGGTGTTGGTGAGGTTATTCGAGGTGGGGATGTTAGTTGTAGGGGGAGAGGTTTACTTTTTGTAAGTGGCAGGGCTTTAGCCTTGATGTATAGAGGCTTGGGGAGGTGATGTTTAGGGGAGGAAGAAGGTGATCTTGAAGTAGAGCATGGCGGGGCAGAGGAGGAGGTTGACTTGGGGGGTGAGGTGGGTGGTGACGTCATCGGGCGGCGTTTCTTCGCAGGTGAGGATGATGTTGGGGAGGATTGTGGAGAAGGATGAGGTTGAGCTGAGTTTTTTTTTTTTTTGGCTTGATGGAGCCCGTTTGGACCTGAAGGGTGTGGATATTACGGTTTTTCGCAGTTTCCTACGCGGTCTTAGTTTATAGCGGGAAGTGGTGGGTTGTGGGGCATAAAAGTTTATGGTTGGTGGCATCTGATGTGGGGGGGCTTGTGGTGATATTGTGAGAAGTGGGAGGTGGGGGTGGTGTTCTTGGCGTGTGTTGGATTATCTGTTGTGTTGTTTGCGGGGCAAATTTTGGAATAGCAGGAAGCAATGGGGGCATAGGGACTAGCGGAAGTTTAGGAGACCCTGTGTCGTCCTTAGCGCTGGGTATGGTGGTTGTTGCAGGGGGGTCAGGAGTCTGGTTTGTCTCTGCTGGTGGCGGTAGTATGGTATCACGATGAAGGGGTGAATATCTCCTCACGAATCTGTTTCTGTAGGTTCTGAACTCCCCGTGGTAATTAATGATGACTTGGAAGAGGGTGGGTATTTTTTCGATTGAATATGGGCCCACATATCGTGGGCCTAGTTAGTTAATGACAGGTAACTTGGCGACCATGACGGTGTCACCAATAGCAAAGGGGTTTGGGGGGTGGAGACATCGGTTGTGACGTCTTGGCTGGTTTGTGCAGTGTTGAGGATATTTTTCAATTGTTGGAGGGGGTCTATGGTATGTTGGGTGGTCGGGCGAGTTGGAAGATGTCGGAATGGTAGCAGTAATGGCGCCACTCCATAGACGCGTTCGTGGGGAGAGATTCCGTCTTCTTGGGGGCAAAAGTTTAAGCCCCACTGAATAATTTTTACTTGGCTGGGCCAGTCTGTTGTCTTTAACTCGATAATTTTCGTTCTTAGTTGATTGCTAATAGATCGGTGGCTCCGTTCATAGATGGCGTTCCCTTGGGGCCAATAAGGTGAAGAGTGTTTCACCTTGATTCCACATTTGGAGGTGAATGCCTCCCATATTTGTCCTGTGAAATCTGGGGCGTTGTCGGACAGCAGTGCTAAGGGCAGCCCGAACACAGGGAAAATTTCGGTGGCTAGTAACTCGGCCACTGTTCTTGCAGAATGGTCTTTGCTCGGGCAGGCGATCAAGAACTTTGAGTAAACGTCCACGAAAGTAACGATGAAACGTTTTCTGTGACTGGGTGGAAAAGGTCCCATGACGTCTAACGAAAGTACTTGCCATGGTTTATGGGCAGAGATGGTTCGGGCTGGCCCTGGGGTCTTGCATCTCTCTTTTCCCATGGCACAGAATTTGCAGGCCTCGGTTACCCTTTTTGCAATACCTGAAGGAATAACCGTCCAATATTGATTCTGGAACACTTGGAGCATCTTCTTTTGTCCCAAGTGGATACCATTTCCCTCATGGATGGAGATCATGTATTCTTGGGCAATGGCGGGTTTCACAATAATATGTCCGGAATCGGTGGTTAATTGATCTCCCCATCGACAAATATGTTGGAATATGTGACGAGGGATCCACTTCGGTTTTATTTTCTAATCCCAGAGTTGTAACAGGGTGGGTTCTGGTGGTGAGGGCCCTTCTGTCTGTGCAGATGAGTCAGGGTTAGTGGGTTGTAGTGCGGCTAGGTTGGTGGGTGGTGGTTCCGGAACAGGTAAACGTGACAAAGCGTCCGCGTTAGTTTTCCGGTCCGATAATGTATTTCAAAGTCATACTCCTCTAAGGTTTCTCTCCAGCGTACCAAGAGGGCAGAGCTGGTTTCGCAACGTCTAAGCCATTGTAGGGACTGATGGTCGGTGATGACATCTAATTTGGCCCCTAACACAAAAGATCGAAAGTGGTTCAGGGCCCAGATGACACCTAAACATTCGCGCTTGGTGGCTGCGTAGTTTTGCTGCGCAGCATTCAAGGTCGAACTGGCATATGCGATGACTTGCTCCTTTCCGTCTTGTACTTGGGCTAGCACTGCGCCAATGGCGTACAAAGAAACATCGGTATATAATCGGAAAGGTTGTTGGTAGTCTGGAAAAGCTACGGTAGGGGCTTGCACTAACTTCTCCTTCAAGGTCTCAAATGTAAAGTTGCGCTCGGCTGTCCAGTCAAATGTGGAGGGGACGAGCAATTTCGGCGAATTTTGGGACAAATCGTCGGTAGTAGGTGGCTAATCCTAGAAAAGACCTCATACCTTTCACTGTGGTGGGTGGCTGTTGATTAGCGATAACCGAGAGTTTCTTAGGGTCAGGGGAGATGCCTTGTGCTGAAATGACATGTCCAAAGAATCCTACGTTGTTTTTAGCAATTTCGCACTTAGAAGGTTTCAATTTAAGCCCGGCGTCTCTGATGCGTTGTAATACCTGACGAAGCTTTTGGAGGTGTTCTGGCCATGTTTTAGAATAGACGATGACATCGTCGAGGTAGGCCAGACAGGTTTCCCAAGTAAGTCCTTTGAGCACGGACTCCATTAACCGGGAAAAAGTGGCGGGACCGTTGCATAATCCGAAGGGCAGCACGTTAAATTCGTAGAGATGTCCTCCACTGGTCGAAAATGCTGTCTTCTGTTGGTGATCGGGGTTATGGGAACTTGCCAATATCCGCCTGTAAGTCTAGCGTGGTAAACCATTTGGAGCCGTGCAGAGAATCGAGGGAATCATCGATCCTAGGCAATGGTGTTGCATCCTTGATTGTGGCGTCGTTGAGTCGTCGATAGTCCACGCAAAACCTGGTGGAGCCGTCTTTCTTTTTCACTAGAACGACAAGGGATGACCACGGGCTGACGGAGAAAGTGGCGATACCGGCATCCAGTATTTCTTGCACTTGTTGTTCTTCCACCTTTCGTTGAACCAGATTTTTCCGGAAGGCTGCCGCAGAGGGGGTCCTGTGGTGTGAATGGAGTGCTCTTCTATGGTGGTCTTGCCAATTTCGGTGGAGGTTTGTGCAAATACGACATGGAACTCCAGTAGGAGTTGTCCCATTTGCTGTTGTTGGTTTTTCGTTAATTTCTCGGGAATATTTGGTAATATTGGCGAATGATGAGTTTATTCTGGAAGTGGGGCGATATCATCGAACGTTTCGAGGTCGCCTATGATGAGGCCTCGAGAAAAGGTTAGCTTCTCGTCCGAGATGTTGGCAATGAGGATGGCATTGTTTCGGGAGGACAGGATGGCAGGCTGGATCCTACACTGGTCGGGTCCATCGGAAATACCGGTGGGGGTCAAGGTCATGACAGGTTGCGGCATGGGTCAGATTCTAACCCATTTTTGGTGTTGCGGGGGAATCTCGGTTTTTTCTTGGGTCATGGCGGAACTGATTATGGTGGGTGGCGGCAAAGACTGAAATTTGTTTGTCTTGCAGGATACTTTACTGGGTTGGCAAGGAGGGGGAGGATGAGAGTTGTTCTTTTCTTTAGTAGTGGCTGGTGGGTGACATTGCGGATTTTTGTTTTTTTTTCCTGCCTGTTGGGCATCATAATTATTGGCTTCAGTAGCAATGGAAGAGTTAGAGAATGAGTCATGAAGATCATTGGGGGCTTCAGTAGCAATGTTCACTACAGGTGAAGTGATATCTGGGTCAGAAATTTGAAGAGTAGCATGGTTGTAACTGTATCCTTTACTGGGCGTGCGGTTAGATTCGTCTGGTCGTTCTTCATTCCGTTCGCAAGAAGGGGTGACATTTGAGCGGGTCGTATGTGGGCGAGGGCTTCTTGCGACTGTGGTAGTGACAAGTGGGGTTAGTAAATGCAGGCTTGGAACTCATGCGAGCTTGGTGGTTAACTTCTTTCTTCTGCTGTTTACTCTGATTTGGGGGATTTCGTTTTTTTTAAAGAGGGAGTAAGAGGGGGTTGTTTCTTTTGATTTTTTTTTTTTTAAATGGATCAGTCGTTCCTCGCAGTCCACTTGGGCTTGGAGTTTCTGGAGTAGATCCAATCCCAACTATCCGTCGTAGTGTCTGCATTCCGAATGGAAAACCACAAAAGAATGGTAACAGTTTGCATGCTCGAAAGGAGTGGTTACATGGATGGGGAGGGTTTCTCCTCTGCAGTAAAGAGGGGTTTCACCTGCACTAATTAATCTCGTGGTGGTAGGTTGAAGGTTTCCAAATCTGTTTTTGTGCTTTACATAGTATGAATTAAATAAACATGACCGAGCAGCGCCAGTGTCGATCAGTAAGCGTACTGGAATGCCTTTTATCTTGGCTAGATGATATATGGGAGGTGGGGGCTCGCTTTTCGACTCCCCCGCCGAAGCCATGGTGGGCGGGAGAGAACTTAAAAATCCGGGGATTCCGTCTCCTCCTCGTCCTCTACTAGGTCGAGGTGGTCTTCCTCAGTGTAGGTCTGAAGGACGTCCTCTGCTTCCGTGGCTTCATTTATCTCCTCTTCAGGCAGTTCTTCTTCATTCACGGAGATTCTGGGCTGGATGGCTCTGTTAGATTTGGCGGAATCACGGATGAAATGGAGAGGGCACCGGGAATTACAGGCAGAAAAATCATATGGGTTGATGATAACTAGAGGGTGGGGTTTACCTGGGCGTTGATGTTGATTTCGGGGAAATACTCTCTTCAGCTGGTGTGTTTTGAAGGATGGCCTGCTAGGTTGGTAGTACCCGGGACGGTGGTGGATGGTGGTTGATGGAGCAGTTTGTCTGTTGTACTGGGCCTGTTCGTCAGCTCGGTGGGATAATTGCGGGTGCGTTGTGAACCTTTTTATGGCTGCTATCATAGGTTTCTTGGGTTGTGAGGCTAATATTCTCCGTATTGTCACGATATCCCGCTGGAAACCTACGGGATCGTGTACGGCAAAATATTCCTGCACTGCGGAGGGTAGTACTTGCACTAAATGCACTAGAATGTGCTGCTCTTGCATATTTTGCGTCAACGTAGGGAATGCGGCCCTAACTTGTTGGTTGATATTCGTGATAGTTCCATCAAGGTCACCATCATATTTAATGTCCTTGATTTTATTGTGGGCTACGAACACACCCAGAGAAGGCTTGATTGCCTCAATCACCATGGGCTTAAACTCATCCCAGGTGAGTGCAGGGTTTACCTGCGGGGCTACAAGGGAAACTACTTTTCCCAAATGCGTAAGAAGGACGGCTATTTTCTCGCGGTCCGTTGTATAAGCTAATTCTAGCACTGGTTTCACTATGTCCATGTACACTTCGATTTCATAGGTCTCCCCATCGTATTTGGGGATGGGAATGTAGGAGCGTGGAGCGGCCATATTCATTTTAGTATCTTTATCTCTGTTTCTTTCCAAATATGTTCAGTATATTGAATTCTTCCGTCCGTAGCCACCAATGTTATGCCCTGATTTTATGCAGGATTAACAATGGACACAGGTGAGTTCTACTCCACTGGGACTTCCAAGTTCAAAATAAGTACATATAAAATAAAAGAAAACAGAGGATAAGTATATCGCAAAATATGTTTTACTAATACAGCTTTATTTCTCCTTCACTATATGAGAAATATTCTGGAACCAAGAACATGGGACACGTATCACTGCCAGTGACTAATACTTAAGTTTATCACTGACTCCTAGCACAGTCGCGGAGCTAGATAGGGAGCAGGTATTCTGTCCAACTTCACATAGTATTCGAGAACATTTTAAGACACTGGGCGCGTATTGAGGGAGAAGTGTTTTTATGAGTGGGGAGAACACTGTTCCTTTTCTTCAGGAATGTCACGGTAGTTCAAGTTCAAGGTCAAGTACCCCTAGTAGGTATGCGGCTGTGTCGTATAGAAAACGTAGAGTCGATGGTGGACTCTGAAATATTTTCAAACACTCTGGTGAATTTTGGCAGTCGCTGACTTCTCAAAAGTTGATTAAACTGAAATAATTCGGAATTGAATCTCTGCTTGGTGGCTAATTGTTCTTCTGTATCACGCGTACTGTAGGTAAGTACGACTCGTAGCTTTCTAACCCAATTATTAACACTTGTAGGGATTTGTAACTAGTTATGGCACTTTTGGAAGAACTGTTTATTTCGGGGAAAAAACTTGGAATTTTAGTCAGAGTCGCTGAACATCGAAAATCAGCTAAGTATCACTAATTTAGATTTTTTACTCTTATGGGGTAGATCTTCTTGATTTTTACTACGCTATTCGGAGAACTAATTTTTTTCGTTCTGCTCCAATTATTTGGACTTAGGAGTATTTATTCACTTTTTAGATACTCTTGAGGGACTCTATTTATTTTTGCTCACTCGACACTTTTCCTACTTTTTGTCACTCTATCTTCTTCTCTGGATATCTCGGCGTGGTAACTTCTCTGGTGATGTCTCCTGTGCACACTTCAGGAGGTGTTTGGTTCTCGTCTTCTGCTTCCCCGTGGGCCGTCTAGGTGGGCCGGCTGTGTGGAGTAGTTACAGGGCAGATGGGTTGATTGGGCTTGAGATCTTAAGTATGGCTCCGTAACATATAGTAACAGTCTGGCGAATTACTGTTGAGCACCATACCGAACTAACGCGAGTATTTCAGAGGTAGGAGAAACTACTCGACTGTTCTGATCAGTATATCAACCGTTGATGAAGTCCTGTTAAGGTACTCTCGAGCTAGGATCTTAAATATTGGGTCTTATGTGGTCGATATTGGATGAACGCAGTAAGTTCAGTGTGAGTGTTCTTACTGTCTGCCCTGATCTTTATGAGAGGTTCGGGGACCCGTGGCGGTGTTTAAACCTTTTAGTTACACAATCGTGTGGGAGGCCACAGACTCAGTGCACCAATGACTTGTCTCTGTAGAGTGCCTGTTAGGGTATCTCGCCAAGCCCTGTCTCTAACACAGCGGTCTCAGAGGCTTGAGACTACCTGTGAAGAGTGGCAGTGTCCACTTTCAATAATGAAGGATAGAGAGGGCGGCAGGTCGGAGTCTCTCCAGTCTTCACTAGAGAAAATGTAACCTCGCTGTGGAGCCAATGTCACGTCGGCATGCCAGACGACGACAATGTTCCTCGACAAGGACACTTTCATACAAGTGTTCACTTGAACTCAGTAAAACCATAGAGGGCGGCAGGCCGGGTCCTCTCCACTTTTACTAAGAACAATGAAGCGTAACAACAGGGACTATGTTTGCGCTGGCATGCCAGACGTCAACAGAGTTCCTCTATCAGGACAATGGTAGCTTCCCACTCTAGAGAATATTGAGGATGGCAGGCCGGATTCCGCAACTTCTTTTACAGATGGCGCTGATGTGGGCTTTCCTTAGCGATTGACAAGCAGGAGCGGCAGGCCGGTATCCGCCTTCCCAACCTCAGAATTAAGAAGAGAAAGCGGCAGGCCGGTAACTCTCTTCCTAACCCTTTAGGAAACTTGTTCCTATCTCAGTAGCTGTGTGTCTCTCTGGCATGCCAGATGGAAACAGAGTTACTGGGACAGGCCACAGCTATCGATAACTTGTAGTCTAAGGTAGTCTTGGTAGGTAGTAGGGGTAGGCAGCCCCGCCC